>ADNK01001009.1:5000-123737 GCA_000320545.1 Bigelowiella natans CCMP2755 | reverse complement strand
TAATAATCATAATCATAATAAGTACATTCCTCCTTGATACATATTTATGTGCACACAGCCTCACACACACACACACACACACACACACACACACACGCAATTATATGTTCATTAGATATCCTCGCTCTTAGCGCCCCCCCCCGCTTCCTGCACCTTGCGTGTGCCGGGCAAGAGACTGGATTCTAGCCTGATAAGGATAGCATTGAAGTACGTGATTGTGATGGAGAATGGAGAGACTGCTCTTCTTCAAGAACAAAACTCGACGACAGTGGCTGATGTTGGATGTTTCGTTTTTTTCCGGGAAAATCTCCCAATTGTGATGATGTGCCTCTTCGCTTACGCTCATTTTCTGTACGGCAGGAGGTGGTCGCCGCGTGGCCGCTGCAGCGATCTGTGTTGCGCATTGGGATCAGTCATATTTCTCTATTACTGATAATGATGAAAAATGAAGGATGAGAATGGTTGGAGATGCACGCTTTTCTCTCTCGCTCTCTCTCTCTCTCTCTCTCTCTCTCTCTCTCTCTCTGTGTGTGTGTGTGTGTAAGTGTGTGAATGGTATGACCGGATCTACGCCAGTAAGAAGAAATGTTGCCGTGCGCTGTACATCAAGTCCGCACTGTAGTATCATGTAGTAGTCAGCCACGAACGCACGATTAAGCGCCAGCGCAGGTCATGGTGTTTGCTGTTATTATTATTGTAGTAGTTGTCGTCGTCGTCGTCGTCATCGTCGTCGTTGTTGTTGTTGTTGTTGTTGTTGTTGTTGTGTTGGTGTATGCCTATAAATGCCTCTACTGAGCAATAGCCCTGTAGAATGAATAACGGAACAACGAACCTGTTTTAGTGCGGGAATGATTTTGTCGTAGTCAAACCCCATGCCCAGCAGCTGCGCTACTTTGCTGTCGTAAGATGGAGAAGAAGGAGAACTCGACCCCGAGGGACTGTCAGCCGAACTAGCTTGTCCCTCCTTCACATTTTTCGTATCTGTAGCGTTTGCTCTTTTCTCATCACCTAAAATGAGCATTGCAGCATTGGTCCGCGCCCCCTGACTCAGCATTCATGCAGCAAGAGATAGATACCGCTGTGCATGTACACGACCTTCAGTGGCTGCTTCCAAACTGTCCTTTCCAGCGCTTCCTCCTTCTCCACCCTGAAAAATGAGTCCACCACCATACCGTGATACATCCGACCAAGAATCAAGTTGGAACAGCCATATGCTCGTCGTCGCCATCGTAGTCGTTCGTGTTGTCGAAGGCGAAATTAGTATTGTAATTGTACTTCCCATAGTATGAAAAGGAGAAATTCTCTAGAATATCGTATAAACAAATAGCGACCTGCTGACTCGCAAGGGAGATGGTAATCTGTGTGTTTTCCATCACCCCGACGGTCTTTAGTCTCGCCTCGGGATCCCATTTCTTCTTCTCCTTCTCCCTCCCTGCGATTGAGAGGGACTGCTCTTCTGGCGGAAGCTCGAGCAGAGAAAATATCTGGAATTCTATGGGATGAGAAGAAATGCAAGCAAGCTGGAATAAGGGCTCAATTCCTCGAGAAATCGACGTTCCAAGCGTGTTCGTCAAAGATATTCAATAACGAAGCTCACTTCCAGGTGTGCATGTGTGCTGTGAGATGAACATACGCAGAGTTTCCACGGTGTCGTCCTCGTCGACTTCGAGCACATGAGTCTGCAAATGCGTAATATGTAAGCGCAACGAACAGTATTTCGTTTTCCTACAAGCTAAGCTACCTCGCCCTTAAAGACAACTGTGATGTTGAGCCTGAGCAGAAATAATAAAACCAGGGAGTAGTAAGAATCTTTCGATTCGGTATAGTTCGATAGACGGGGGATAGGGCAGGGGCAGGGGAGCGAGTGGCGCGGGTAGGGTGACAAATATGGGCGGTTCTTCGAACATTTTCCTCCCACTCCACTGATCGATGCTCCTCTCTGGTTCTCAACTCTGCACGAAAGTGTGAGCCTTCTGTATTTTGTTCAAATATGATAAGAAGTATTCGGTATAGATTATATCCTAATTAGGAGTTTTGAACATTCACACATGGAAAGCGTCCGACCTGGCCTTCTCGACTGCGTTTTAGAAGATATAATATCGAGAAAACATCGTAGATTCGACGCAACAAATCCCTTCGAATGACAGTCAAACGAAGTGAATCAGTGCGACAGGCAGATCGAAGAAGACCTTCCCGCCAAAACCCACCTCCCCCCCCACCCTCGGAAGTCGGTTCGAGCGATGGCGGACAACAAAGCGCCTCCAAAAGACGTCATTCGAATCCTCGTCTCGACTGATAACCACCTAGGATACCTTGAGAAGGACCCCATCCGCGGAGAAGACTCCTTCCGCACGTTCGAGGAGATCTTTCGCATTGCCAAAGCTGCGAAGGTAGACCTCGTCCTGCTGGGGGGGGACCTCTTCCATGAGAACAAGCCGTCGAGATCGACGTTCTTCAAGGCAGGGGAGATACTGCGGAAGCACTGCCTAGGAGACGACCCCGTGCACTTTGAGATTGTGAGCGATCAGTCCATCAACTTCCCTGACACAGCGTGTGTCAACTACGAGAACCCGAACTACAATATTTCCCTGCCCATCTTTTCAATCCACGGCAACCACGACGATCCTATGGGGATGGGTAGCTTTTCCGCTCTCGACCTGCTCGGGCAGCATAACCTTGTCAACTACTTTGGCAAAGCGCACAATATCAACGACATCAAGCTCTTCCCCATCCTCATGCACAAGGGCTCGACAAAACTGGCCCTATACGGGCTCGGATCCGTCAGAGAGGAACGACTTCATCGAACTTTCCAGTCCAAGAAGGTGCAGTGGGTGCGCCCCCTGGAGGACAAGGACAGCTACTT
The DNA here is from genome assembly GCA_000320545.1 of Bigelowiella natans CCMP2755. Taxonomy (NCBI): domain Eukaryota; phylum Cercozoa; class Chlorarachniophyceae; genus Bigelowiella; species Bigelowiella natans. The sequence continues at coordinate 120,874 of ADNK01001009.1, read as the reverse complement.
CAACCTATTCGTCCTGCATCAGAACAGGCTGCGGAGGAATGCTTTCTACAAGAACTCGATCAGTGAGTCGATGCTGCCAGCTTTCTTGGATTTTGTCGTTTGGGGGCACGAGCATGAGTGCTTGATCGACCCCGTCGAGAGCGTTCAAAAGCGGTACTTTGTTACACAGCCCGGATCCTCCATAGCAACCTCTCTCAGCCAGGGCGAGACGGTGCCTAAACACGTGGGGATTCTTGAGATAAAGGGGGACCAGTATAGGATGATCAAAAAGAAACTGCAGACCGTGCGTCCATTCAAAATGCAGGACGTCGTTCTTTCAGAGCTAAATCTTGATGAGGAAGACGTTGAGGAGTACCTTCAGGCTAAGGTTGAGGAGATCATCGAATCGGTGAAGAAGGAGCTTGGCTTCGAACCGGAGGAGGATGAGGAAGAAGACGAGGATAGGAGGGCTTCACAGTCTTTACCCCAAGAGATGCTACCTCTGATTCGTATCCGTGTGGATCACAATGGATATCGGAAGTTCTCCTCGGCAAGATTCGGTCAGAAATTTGTTGGGAAAGTTGCTAACCCAGAGGACATCTTGCTCTTCAGCAAGAAGCAGAGAGCAGCGCCAAAGAAGACGGCCAAAGACAACATGAAGTCGCTCGTAAACGATATGCTTATCGAGCGGGACGATGGGAAGGCCCCCCCTATCCATGAGCTCATCGTGAAACACCTCACCGTGTCCTCCAAGCCCATGGACATCGTGGCGCCAAAGAAGATGAACGACGCCCTCCAGTCATTCGTCAACAAGTTTGAGCTTGACGCGATGGAAGACTACATGGAGGATACCATTCGTAGTAATATCAAGTCTATTATCGCCGAGGCCGATGTAGCAACGACAGATCGAATAGACGAGATTCTGTGCGCCTCCCGCCCGGCCGATAGCATCGCCGGCGGAGACGACGATAGAGTTGGCATGCACGATAGTGACGCAGAACTCCAATCTAAGTCCGTAAGTGCACCAGGATTAAGTAGCAGCAGCAGCCCAGGAAGGAAATCAGGGGAAAAACGGCGAGGGAGGGGACGTGCAGGAACTGAGAGTGGCTGCTCCCCCACCGAGGGAAACGAGGGTGACGGGGAAAGTAACAAACAGCAACGACGGCGAAGGCCACAGAGGAAAAGGGCGCCTGTGAGCTACGTGGAAGAGGCTGGAGACGAAGAGGATAATTCGGCACTTCTCGGGGGCATTGATGATAGCAACCTTGGAAACGATGGCGATGATTCCGAATCCAGCTTCGAGCTCCCATCTCCGGAGAAAAATAGCGTTAAGGCGACGACAGGCAAGAAGAGGAAGGTGACGGTCAAGGCGAAACAGGAACGAGGCCATGTGAAGAAGCAGCGTAGTCGACCCGAAGTGATCGAAGTCTTGTCCGAGTCGAGCTACGAGCCAGAGGATGATGGCCAGGGCGATGATCAGGATGATGAAAACGACGACTTCGGCTTCGAGGAAGAGGAAGATAAGAAAGAGAAGAAGCAATGGAAACGGCGGAGAGATGGTACCCGAGGTGGTGTCACAGCTCCTGCTAAAAAAAAGGGAAAGCCGGCAAGTACTTCATCCTTGAAAAAGCGTGGCAATAGCAACAGTAACGCCAGAAAGAAGAAAGCAACGACAAAGAGGAAGAGTATATCAAAGAAACAAGTCCCGATGAGCAAATACCTTTCGTTGTCGCTCGGCCCCTCTCAGTCATAGGAGAAATTAGGTCAATTATGTAAGGCCATGCTAGCATGTACGCTGGCAGCACCAAACTCATAACGAACTACAATTGATGTTGCATCAAGTACATGCACATGCGTGCACATTGGCACATGTCATGTCAATGTGCTATGACATTACGTGCATTCATGTTCAGGCTTGCAAAATTCACATCTGCTGCTGCCTACGCGCGCTCGAGTTGCTAGGTTAATGTGTGCTTTGAATAGCTAACTTTGTGTGTAGACAGTGTAAAAGTGTGTTCCTCTAGTCGCACCAAATGCAGTTAACTAAACTTTGTATGCAAAATGAGCAAAACATGCATTTGTTCAATTTTGTGACATTTAGTGCTCCACCAGCACGCCTGGCTAATCATATTAACGTACAGAATAAATGCACTATATGTCTAGATGCGTATTTGTTTACTCCCATCGAGCTATCTATTTGAAGCGCAGCTGCATGCTGGTTAATCCAGCCCAACAGGGTTTATAGATAACAAAAAGACTCCTAACATTACAGCTAATATGTCCTGTGTATTATTTAATGGATAAACACTCTTATTAATGTAATCTAGGCAACATGTTAGCAGCTTATTTTTACTTTTAAGAATAGTGCTGATGGAGAAACTCTTTTCTTAACTAGAGTCAAGAGTAGTCTCTTGATCCTTTTGCTCGATATAGAAGGAACAGGAGGGGTTGCACGCTTTTATAAGAATAGTACTAGTGGAGAAACTCTCTTCCTCACTATGGAACCTGCCTTTGAAGTAGTAATCTCTTCATCTTCTTGCCCGGTATTGAAGAAAGCCTCGAGCTCGAGCTCAAGAGGGGTCACACGCTTCCGCACCATTTGTTCCTGCTCGAGCTGTTGAACATAGTTTTCTTCGATTTATTTTTGCTATTAGTTTAGATATATTAAATTTACGGCGCAATTTCTAGGTTGTGATTATTTCACCGAATCGTACTATTGAGAAAGGTAAAGAGAAAAACTACATATTCATGTCATATGAGGCCCGACCCGTTTTCCCATAAGGTATTCAAGGATTATAGAAATTATGCCACAAATCATCCTACGCAGGAAAAATCTGAGAATAATAGCACAAACTGTGAGACTCTTCACAAAGTCCATGTACATAGCTCTCATTTGTTCATATTTCACCTCCGTACCACAACGGGATATATCGAGGTGGAAAGCATCACCATTTCTTCGATTAAGATAAACGTCAGCGAACCTGTTGATCCACGACTCAAATTGCAGAGATGGTAATGACTGAGAAGCTATTTGTTCCTCGGTCGAATTCGTATAGGTATAAGCTTGATCTTGTCACTTGTTAACTCAAGCTGGGGGGGAGATGTAAGCTTGGATGAATTGTAGCATACGACCGCGGAGGTGCTTGAGAAGTAGCCAGAAGACTACTGATAAAATCAGCAATGTTCGGTGTTTTGTCGGACTCTTAGCGCATCATTAGCCAAATCTGAAACACATGCTAGTCTCTCGTCCATTAAGTGTGAAAAATCTCACGCGTTTTCATACATGCAGTTGCAATTTTCTTCACCTTCTCGGTCATACGAGCTCAGTTCAGCTCGTGATGGTAGGACCAGTAGTAGTAGTAGTTACGTAGTAGTAGTAATTGGAAGAGCTCTTCAAATTTGGGAGGTTCAAACCAGAGGTTTTCTCCGTGAAAATTGAAAACATGCCTTGCATTTTCGAATGAATTGCAATTGTCGCTGTGGAATGGCATCATCGGCATTGTAACTTTGCCAAATTATTGTTCTAAGAGAGTTAAAAGCCTCTTCAGCTTCTCAAAGTAACTTCTAAAGAATGCAAAACCGCATCATCTTTCATGTACTTTGCTATTTTACCCTAAAAAAAGTCGCAATCGCAAAGGAAAAAGAGTTGCTGTGAGAAAGGGGGGGAAAGTGCTTTGTACCCCGTGATGGAAAAGGAACCAGAAGAAAATCCACTCGAAACATACCCTTCCATTCATTGACACCCATACCCAGCCAGTGAAATTCCCCTATCCTTCCTTTCTACAGTACATCTACCGCATTTGGAAAAGATGTTGACCACTAAGTCAACCCTCTAGAATAGAATTTTCGATTTCATCAGAGGAGCAAGATCGCTCACATGAGCGATCTTTGGGATACGCGCTCGTGTGAGAGATGGGCATTCACGATGCCGAAACGACCAAGTAACTTTCGACAACGAAGAGTCCTTGTCTTTCTTGCAAAACACAGGTGTTCTACTTAAAAGAACAAACAAAGCGCAATTTTGGTGAGAGACAATGAACATGTGCAACTTACGACTTACGACGACTGGGCCTCAACGGCCGGTAACTGATCGCCACCCTTCTCCTCCCCGGTCCACCTGCTAGGGAATTGGGAGGATGGATTGGACATTCGAGCATCTTCGTTTTCGCTCGGACTTTGACTCAGGCAATCTTGAGAAGGTGGAGGAGAATGCTGGCGTTTTTCGCCTGTGGGTTCGCCCTGACTGTGCCGATCTCGACGAGGTTGGTTGTAGCTAACACGTACGGGCTGGGCAGCCAGACCGATGTTAGGGAATGCTGTCCATTCGTCACCCCTCGGATCTATTCTTGCACAGGTTCGGACGAACTATCGCACGTGGTTTCACTTCTCAGTTGGGGGAGGCAAGGCAGGCGAGGTGCGTGGAAAAACATTCATGTTGTTGCCCTCTCAAATTGTCCAGCTGTCGCGCGTGCACGCAAATGCAAAAATGCCCCATCTCCAAGAGAGGTGCTCTATATAATTGGCAACGAGACTCACTGGAACAATTCTTCATCGCAGAAAATCGTGCTGAAGATTATGAACTTAAATGACAAGAGCAAGCTCTACTCGCGCGACATGCGGCCATATGTCAAGTCCGTGCCTTCGAAGCCGCATTGGTGATATTCTATCAAAGAGCGCTGTTGTATCTCTAAAATTATTTCACTTCCCAAGAACAGCATTACACCACTCTCATACGTTCCACGAACAACACTGATCCCACCACCACATTGGTTTGCATTGAGCATTTCCGGACGGTATGTGGTGATGCAGGCGCTTTTTGAAAGAATCGGTCAGCTTCAGGGACTACAAATACGTTGCAGAAGAGCACGAATTGAAATGGTACGAATCGTTGTCTAAGAGAAACTTTCCCCATATGTTTTATTTGCCACTATCCTGCAATAGCACAATCGACAAGGAATGTACATACCTTTATCATGTCGAATTTTCTTTCACTTTACTACGCGCCACGATTTTAACTTTTCATTCATTACTATCACTATCTGTGTTGTGGAACATGATCCTAGGAGTAATTATCAAAAACCACGGTTGCATACACGTCATTGCCCTGTTCGAGGGACTGGTCGGCCAGACGGTGATGATTGACATTTTATCTCAAATACGTATTGTTTTGATCAAATGTGAAACTTTTGTAGACACATACCCTTTCTTGGATACATCCTTCATGCATATTCGCAGTATAAATTTCGGCTTTTAGTACGATTAAGGATGCAGTGGAATATGAAATATAGCGAGAAATTTGATGGGCAGCACAAGTCCAGTTTCAACACAAATTAGTGTGTGAAGGTTTTGCTGAATATACTGAAGTAATGATGTGAATCAAGGTCACCCAGCTCAATTCGAGCAGTTACCGATAACCAGGTATTGATAGAATACAGATATATTATTCCCTCTCTCTCTCTCTCTCTCTCTCTCTCTCTTCTTCCCCTCTTAACACGTTTGTGGTGATGGTCTCTCTGTATATCAATAACACTTCGACGTGGATGGTACACTCTTGAGCTACGTCGTACAATGCTTTTCTCACACTCCTATAATCGTGACTGACATGTGTCGTTATCGTTTTCACAGTGATACATCATCGATGGCTATACGCGGCATGACTCTCACCATGACCTACACGTTTGAATACTCGCAGGTTCCTTCAATTACATGATGACTGTGTGTGTGTGCGCGCGCGCACGCGCGCGCGAGCGTGCGCGTGCGTGTGAATTTGTAAAGAACTAAATCCATTCTGTAAGTAAGATTAATGTTGTGCGTGCGAGTGTAAATTTTTCTCACATTCAATAGCTTGTTGACATTCTTAATGGATTGTTTTCCTCCTCTTCCCTTTTTCTCTCCTCTTCTCTTCTCTGCATCTTCTTTTCACCTCAGAACATCGTCTACTTCGCATTTTGCTTGCCGTTCTCATACACGGTACCTAAGATAATTTGTGACTGGGAAAGGGCGATGAGGGCTTAATGAGCAAATCACGTAGCCTCATTATAGTAGATGCCATCCATTTTAAAGTCTCGAGATGGGAAGAAGCTAAAACTTTAGATTCATTCGATGTGTGTCTTCTCATTACTATGATCTTATTTCTCTCCTCCCAGCCAATTCTGAGTCAGTAGTTGATACATTTTATTTTGAGTATTCTTCCTTATATCCCTCCCCCCTTGATGCATCGTTGTGGGCGTTATCGGATGCAGGAGCTGCAGCACCATCTGAGAGGCCTTGACGAGTTGTTCGACTTCAAGTGTCCAACATGCCCGGTAGCACGTAGTAGAGGTTACAGTATTGTAGCAAAAATAGGATGAGGAGTATGAAAAACGTAGGAACAGCAATCGCCAGTAGATAATCCAATCCAAAACGCGCCTCGAAAGTTTGTCATTTGCTCATTTTGGAGAGCGCACAATCAAGAGTTGTGTCTATAGATGTGGATGGCGGAAATGTGTAAATGATATAAATATTACATATATATTAGACTTTTTAGACTTTGTGCACTCTCCATATATATATATATATATATATATATATATATATATATGTGTGTGTGTGTGTGTGTGTGCTTTATTCCCTGGAAGGTACGTTGCGTACACGAGGACACGGGAGAGGAGGATGGAAAGTAAAAAGCAGTCGTAGTGGTGCATGAGTACAGTAGACATAAGCAGCAGCCCTACGCAGCTCAAGCATCAGTTCCATATTGCGCTGTCGTCTGCATATCCAGGAGAGATTTCCCTCTACCCTTCGTCTTTACCGTGCAGGAATACTATCACCCCCAGCACTTACTAACAAGAATTGTCCCGTTTCCCCCCTCCTCACAGATATCCGGAGGTCCCCTTTTCCCTTAAGAAGATCGTAAAGAAAAGAGCTTCCACTGCTCCAAAGAAGCAGGATGGCAGCAGCAGTAAGGGAGGAAGCTCGGGGGATAGGAAGAGCAAGACGTACCGGACCTATTACCATCGCCAGCTGTTGGCGCTATCCCTCGAGTCGAATATATTTGAATTAATATGTACTGCTTGTATTATACACACACACACATACACACAAATATAAATATATATATTATATAGATGATATTGTATTGAATATTGTTCGTTATATCCAAATTATAACTGGTTTTTACTTCGCGACAACCGATGATAATAACAGAGGCCGCCGAGTAGACCTCATTACCCTCTCGAGCACGCGGGGCATGTTGCGTTCAAAGGAGCCGGATGCGTCCATAGTTGAGGTGGATTTATGCTTAACTTTTACTGTTATTTCTGTTTCTCACCATTTGAAGCTCCAAGTTGATGACGCACGGTGCTCGAGCATTATAGCGCATACTCCGCGTCATAGTTTTTGGCAAGCTTTGGACAGGGGAACTTCTTGACGTGAATGGTATTGTGTGAAATGTGTTTGTTCTTTAGGAGCAGCTGCGGTCGTGTTGGTGTTGCTGTGGTACTACAATCACTACTACAACTACAACACGTGATGACTTACTCAAAATCGTATTTGATTACAACGTGTGCATATGTGTGTGTGTGTTTGTGTTTGATAGAACAAATGAATTCTTATCCATAATACACACACACACACACACACACATGGAAAAGCCTTCGAAATCCGTAGAGAGAGAGAGAGAGAGAGAGAGAGAGAGACGCAGTACATAAATACAACGCCGATAGGAACTACTTTAATTCGATATTTGGCGACATTTGGCCTAATTGTGTGCAGATAGTACCTATGATAAATCCCGACGGTGTGGCGAGGTAATAATATTAATCCCGCCGGTTTGAGAGAAGTAGCAAGCTTTTAACCAGTATGTATATAAATAAATAAAATGTGTGTGTGTGTGCAACTATGCGTGCGTGCGCGCGTGCGCGTGTATGATGACTTCCTCTCTATAGGGGCCACTACCGCACGGATACTCTTGGACAGGTCGTCTCCGGAGATGAGGGAAGGGGGAAGAGGGAGGGGGGACCATCTTCGAGAAATCTTCCGTTTTAAAAAATAAACAGATATAAATAGTGTATTGCATTCGTATAAGGGGTGTATATCCGAGTAAGTAATTAAAAGAAGCTTGTAATTCCCTCTTCTTACTCCTGAGTACTGATGCGCGTTTCCACGCCCTCCTCTCTTTCTCTCTCTCTTAATCTTTGCTTTCGTAGAATCTTAATCGTTTCTACGGCGACAAAGCGACAATTGCTTGCCAGCCTTCCATATATGCCATCCAGAAGCTATTATACGGGTCCCACCAAAAACCAAAAGGATTGTATTATTCACATCCTCAAGTCGTTGCGCGCGCTCTCTCTCTCTCTCTCTCTCTCTGTGTGTGTGTGTGTGTGTGTGTGAATGTAAATTCATGTAGTACTTAGCTCCCATTCTCCCCTTTCCCTCTCTCTATCTGCTGGCATCATTTATCTTCACCAAGGTCATATCACACACACACACATCTCTCAGGTTAGCGTTCCCCTCCGAAGTAGCTGGAAGTTTGACACAGAGAGGTAGAAGCTTTATTGCCTGCAGTAGGTGATGGGTCATAACTTTGTTCTCTCTCATCTATCATCTTCTTCCATACGTCATTGCACAGGCATCGGTACCCCTCGCCATCGCCTCGGGGGTTCCACATCGGTCATGACTGCTAGGATGCGGCGAGGAGGAGGAGGAGGAGGAGGAGGCATGATGCAAAGCATCCAGAGCAGGGTGTCGCCTCGTCCCTCGGCCTCTAATCGCAAGCATCGAAGAAACCTTTCAGATCCAGGTAACCGATTGCTGAGGATGTCGAGCAGAAGTAGGAGCAGTGGGACCGAAGTTGGCGGAGCGAAGCGATTTCCCCGCATCTGCCTCCCACCGTCGTCGTCGTCTTCTTCTACTTCTTCCAATAGAAGCAGGCGGAGGGAGAAGACGGTTGTGCTGCCGAAGGCCAGGAGAAAAGCGGGGGGAGGGCCAATGGAAATGGTGGAGAAAAGGAGGCGCGATCTGCCGCGTAGCTTCAAGAAGTGGGGGGCATTCGGCTGGAGGGAGACTCTTGGAAGGTCTGTCTCTCACACAGGATATGAGAATGATGATGAATCTGTAAAGAATACGGATAGATAGCTCTACGATAGTTGCACACACACACACACACACACATAGAGAAAGAGAAAGAGAGGGAGAGAGAGAGAGAGAGAGAGAGAGAGAGAGAGAGAACTCACCCTCGTACCCTCACAAACATCCGTTCTATTGTAAAGGTTTTCACGATACGAGCTCAATAGACTCTGGGCGTACTTCGACTTACACGCGCACGCGTCCAAGCAAGGGTATTTTACCATCCATGTATAAATAATATATATATATATATATATATATATATATATATATATATATATATATGTGTGTGTGTGTGTGCGTGCGTGTGTATCTTCCCAACCGCTTCCAAAAAGTCTAGTGATAATGTGTACATGGCGCTCGATGCGAATATGTAGACCCTAGTATCAAAGATGATGATGAAATTAATAACAACAACAACGACAACAATAACAAAAGGTGCTTCATTTACGGCAACCACTTTGGAACCGAGCGGCCGAGAAGAAACCTTGTGAAGTTGTTCTCACGCTTGATGGAGATAAACTGCAGGTTTCACTTCTCATGTGATTGATTAATTTATGGAAGGAAACCTGAAACGCCTCTTTCCGTCGATAAACTTCGTCATCATCACGAGCATCATCATGATCACTCGATGCAGCACAGCTCAGCGATCCTTCCCATCTTTGTTCTCCTCTCACGTGTGAAAACGACAGAAATAGCGCTCACTCTTCGAACTAACATTGCGCAGGCACTTTTCGTACGCAAACTCAAATTTCTCGTCGCACAATATGAAGGTGGTTTAGTTGCTTTCGGAATTATAAGACAGACGTGATGCACTACACACTTATATACACTTACACACACACACACATACACACACACGCAGAGAAAGAGAGAGAGAGAGAGAGAGAGAGAGAGAGAGAGGGTCTTCATCACCGATATCCGTGTTCTCAACTATGAGCTCAAGGTGGGCTTCGTTGTGTTGTAAATATGTCCAGGCAAAGGACATTCAGGATGGACTATCAAAGGAAGGAAGCGGTCATCCATCCACTCACACACCGCAAAAAAACTACTCACTTTCTTGCTGAAAATCTGAGACATTCTCGTACATTCAGGGAGGGTATCGACATATAAGATGATCCCTCAGCTGACGCACTGCTATACAGTCGAGTGCAACTACCACACCGGGAAGAAAGTAAGTAACAGTTTCTACTTATCGATATTTCGCGAACTGCTTACATTTTCATCTGCTTCTTACAACTGCGGCTTTATGCGGGTGGTGAGTAGGACATTAGGGTCATATACATCACCGGAAATTACACCTTGACACAAAACAAAAAGTACATCCGTGACAGAACGAGCACATACTATCTTTTCAGATTCGCAAGCTTTGCCCCCGAAAATCGGAGCTACGCCAGCTAACGACGCCGAATATTACCACAGCATCCCCGTTATCCTTACCACTCGAAATATCAACAGCTGGTAACGTCAATGAAGACGACGAAAGCAAGCAGCAGAGTGAACGAAAGCAGTCCACAGATGGTGGTGGAGAGGGGAGCGACGATGAGGAGGATGATAGCTGTAACAAGAGTGCGTTCACGCAGTATTCTCAGGAAGACTTTGAGCACATGGGTGCGGCCATCGGTCAGTCACTATTGGATGTGTCAGGAACTTGCCCTGACTCGCGGTTGAAACAAACCAGACACGGTAATACACACACACACACACACAATATGTATATATATATATATATATATATATATATATATATATGTGTGTGTGTGTGTGTGTGTGTGTATGGATTATTAACATGCGCTTAGGGTAAGTGTCATCACCTTCACATGCCCTGTGACTATGATTAGATATTGTGTATTCGCGTGTATGTGTATGTGTATGTGTGTGTGCGCGCGTAAACATGCAGTGCATAGGTATCATCTTCACATTCTGATCTTTGTCGTTGTGTCAACATCATCAGTTTCACTAAGTAAGCTTCTAGAGTGGGTGCGGAATAAAAATAGTCCCGTTAGAAAAGGGAAGAAACGATTATGAATGATGTTGCTACAGCTTCTCTCAAGTCTCTTAATTTTCACGATGCAACATGACGCGATGAACAACAACACATGAAAATGCAATGAACAAGTTCGCCGATCACTGGTTTCATGGAAGAATTGCTTGCACGTGTCTAGATGTGCAAGGATGCACGCCACGCGCCAGCAGAGGCTACCGAATGAGATGTGACACAATCGACTACTGTGTGCAGCGAGCATCGCAATGCAAATGTTTTGTTCGTTGCGAGATCTTGCCTTGGCAGACCACATGATTTGTTTGTTTGTTTGCGCACATGTGCTCGTGCATGCAGCACTGCAGACATGTGCTCGTGCATGCAGCACTGCAGCACCATGCGTGCCAGCGTGCATGTGTGCGGCGTGTCAATTGCACGCACACGACATCCCTGCGTCATGATGATCGACAAGGAATCAAGAATGGCATTTTGGCCATCGAGGAGCTTGAAGATCTCATTTTAGGACTGAGGGATCTCCTTCTAGGACTAGGGGATCTTCTGCATGCTGAACAATGATGTCCGGCGACGAACGCGAGACGCTGTGCCGTCTATTTTTGGTGCGATTAACGTTTATTTGTCGTCATAGCAAAATGCCCTTCCATTTTGGTATATTTTAGGGAAAACCTGGTACACCCAGCAATCCCGGGCAAAGCACAGCAGTCGACGTCGACGACCGGGGTGTCCCCCTTCTGGCCTCCGACTGGAAACAATGGAGGAACTCAGCCCGTTGCCATTGTTCCCCCTCCTACTCCTAATGATAATGGGTAATCCCATGCATAATCATGGAAAAGCCTCGTCGTTTCAGAGGGTGTACCCAAGTCTTGTTATAACTAAGTTCTTATCACTTTTCCTCAATCGCTTCGTCGACTAGATGTGTCCTGTGAAATTGATCTTTGCCGAGGGTCAAATGCATGGTGTTGCGAGAGGTTTAATGTGAGGCTCCTCTCTGTAATTCGGCCCTTATGCCATGATCATCAAGTCCTATCTTACGAAAGGTTTTTCAGGAGGAAAAGGTTCGTCAGTTGTGACACAGAAAAGGCTGTTTTCGGGATCTAGGAGGCTAAGCCTTCGTGACGACTGTCGTGATCTGCGCAGCTTCTACACAAGGAATATTGGAATAAGAAAGCCACGAGTCGACGTTCACGCGACCGGTATCATCAACCTTATCAACTACACGGGGCATCCTCATATGATGCGATAAGACTGGGACACCATGCACCTCCAAGAATCACTTTTGATATGCTTGTTACTGTTGCTCTCCAACTAGGAGACCTAAGTGGCAGGTTTATTGAAGCTTTGCTGACACTGATCTTAAAGTAAGTTTTCCTTCAATCTCAATTTGTTGCTATGGTAGCTGAACTGAGCCTCCTCTCAATATTCTGATTCAAATTTAAGGTCTCGCATTGTAAAGGGGGAGGTGACAACGGAGGTTCGATTCATACACAATATACATTTATGCACATGGCATTAAAAACTATATGCTGTATCCCACTACGCTTCAGCACTATTCCTCTTTATCTAGGTGTCCACTTCAACAACGGGCATTCTGAGAGGTATTTGTAACTCGACATTGGCATTAATAAGGAGGTTGGAAGCGGAGAAAGCATTAGTAAGGAGGACAGGGCTAGGACGAATTTAAAATATGACCCCCTCTTTTATTGAATCAGGGGAATGCGAGGGCGCGGTTGTCAAGGGTTCAGACTGGGAAAGCCCCGGAGGATTAACCTGCCGGCAGTTGAGACTTACAGTAGGTAAGAAGGAAAGGGAGAAAGAAAGAAAGAAAGGAGAAACTGACTTTGAATAGAGACGACGACATAGTTAATATAAGAGACGGACGGAGAGACCGATTTGCTTAATTTGAGGATTTAGGGTGGTAAATTAAAGAGGGAAAAGGAAAAACAGCAACGCTTCCCTGTACTTGGCGGAGCAGATAGCAACATCATAGTTAGTTATCACTGACCTGAAAAATCATAGGAGAAGTTCTCTTGGATGTACCAGCCCTTCTCGCGTCAAGGTTTGCCCCCAAAACTAATTTTAAAAATGTGCTACAATACTGATGCTTCATACCGCTCTAATTCCTACAGTTCGATCAAACTTGTGAAGAATCCGACGGGATCGGCAGAATTTAGTTTCTCGGAGAAAGACTTCGGTGCGTTCCTCTCGCATCCTCTCATGCGAAGGGCGCTGCTTAAAAGGTGAAATGTGTGCACATAGAATCGTGGGATTGGTCGCGCAACTTATAATTGTTGCGAGTTTCGTAAGCAATACCCTCGCAGAATAGTTCATCATCAAAGAGTTTGATAGCCTGAGATTTCTCGGAAGCACCTCGGTTGAATGCATGGCAACTTTTGCTTCTACGAACAGGGGGCTGGTCCTGCTTGAATTCGACAAAGACAGCGTTCGCTATACTCCTGAACGCATCATTCTTGACGCTCGATGGGTAATATTTAGACTTATCTTGATTTCAAAGAGGAGGAGGACGGGTAAGGAGAAATTCAGTGGATGATGACAAATACTACCACAATCTCACCATACAGCGCGGCCTTCCGGCTCCGATGACTCTCGGAATGAGCTGCATAGGTCCCCGGAAAGTCCTGATCGAGTCCCTAAATAAGGTTGACTAAAAAGTGATCAAGTTCACCGTCTTTTGACAGAATTTTCAATTTTGTACACGTAGGGCTCTGACAATGATAGTGATGATCGTAAAGTCTCGGAAATAATTTCTAGGATCTCCAGATTCTTCAATGGTACACAGCTCAACCTGAACCAAATATTTGTAATGCGACGTGCAATGACGACATTCTCTTCCCAGAATTGGAAATCGACCTTCAAGGAGTTCTATTGGGGTTTGAAAGGTTTGCTGTGTATCTCATCCACTACATAAAGCCACCTCTCAATATTATTTTTGATCAGATTCGATGTAGTCACGGGCGGTGTTGTAGAGTCATCATCATCCCTGAATATTGAGAATCGATATAGCACTTGCCCAGTAGTAGATTTGAAATTACGAGTTCAAGTCAATTCTATACCGCCTCTCAATGTAGAGTTTTAAATTGGAGGTTGCCTTAAGCTAGTATACAAGCAAACGATCATGCAGCTGCACCCTTTCAAAAAAAACAAAAAAAGTGATACCATCACGCGGGATTCTGAACTCACGTACGCGAATGCATACATCGACAGAACCCAAAACGTGCAAAACTATATTTGTAGATTGCATATGCGCTTGTATGTGGCGTCCATCACACACGAATTCGCCCGCAATCGTTGGCATCGGTTTATGAATCTATGGACGCTCAGTGATAATAAGATAATATTACTTGTAAGCGCCGTAACTAGCTAATTACCTAGCTGTGGAAATTTATTGCTATGATCCTAATTATCAGACTATGCCACTGTTAATACCTTGCGCAAATAAGAACCTGTTTGGTACTAGTTTATTATAGATAGCATCTGAAGGCTGCCAACGGCAGTGATCATTCCTGTTGTTACGAACTTACGAAATGCATCGCTCTTTCGCAAAGCACAAATGAAGTATTAAATATTTTAAGTAAAGCCTGTTGATCGGAAATTACATACACAATGTTTCGATTGGATTTATTTTGCAGAATTTCTCTCCTTTCGACGCTCCCCTCTCATTGTAGCACGGTATAACGTCTGGATTGGCTTCACTGAGCGTCGGGCACCACAAACACAGTCCAGGAATTGTAGACGTGTGATAGGGTCGCGAGTTAGTGTGGTTTCAGGGCTTTTACACACCTTGCAAGTGACATATGATGATATGTAATTCCGAAGGACACTTTCGAACTGCTTCGGTTTGTAGCTGCCGCGGATGACCAACCTTCCCTGGCTGTCGTTTGTGACTTCTCTCTCCACTCCGAGTTCATTTACCACAAATGCCTGGACATGCTTTTTTTCACGTCTAAGAGCGGAGCAAGCTTTTGGAAAGTTGTCCCAAACAATCTTTCGATTAGCTCGAAAGATCTGCGGAGGTGGTATTTTCAACGGTTTCCGTACACTAAGATTCGGCTTCATCTGTTTGAAACATCTTTCCAAAAGACTGATGTATGGTATCACTACCTCTTCGCATTGTCGGCCATCTTCGTTATAGAGATGAGCTGCTTCTTTCGTACGGGTCTTCGACCTTTTCTTTTTCTTCTTCTTCTTACTAAAAAAAAACAGGGTTTCGTTTGAATCGTGCGTTGGAGATGGTGATAAGCCCATGTTCACGGGTTCCTCCGCGTCCATTTTCGTCGAATTGGTTGTCACTTCGTTCTCTTGCTCGCTTGCTATGGAGTTGTACGGGACTGAGTATCTTTGCATTTTGAACAATATATGTTATGTGGGCGGAGCAACCCGCAAACGTTCCAGCATGTTCCACGGCATTGGGATTTTCCGTTCGGGTTCGATCGACAAAAACCAAAAATTCCTCTGCATTTTGTGTCAATGTTAGCAGCACGGGATGACATTTGCCTGATTTTTTCTTTCTCTCTTTCAACCGAGCCGACTGCATGAGTCATTGCGTGTAGTACATGTAGTCCCGCGGGATTCATTCCGGTAGTGGCGGGGGCAGTTTTTCCCGGAAAACTACCCTCTGTTTTATTTTCCAGAAACAACGGCCTGGAAGAACAGGATGCAGCAAATTAGAGGTGGTCAAACAGTCAATTGAACTGTGTCTAATGTAAGAGCCCTCACAGCAACATCAAAACGATAATCGCCTTTCGAGTCGGGAAAAATTATCAGAACGATGATCGCCTTTCGGGGTGGGCAGTTGCCACTGGGTCTTTCGAGGCACCCTTCGGGTCGGTGGCAACTCGTTCAAACGGGCTCTGTTTTTTTATTTTTGATTGTGAGAGCACCCAAATGAAAATGTGAATCCTTGTGGATGTTGTCGTTGATCATTCCTGGATTCCTTTTTTGCGCCATTTTCTCCAAAAGGTGACCAAAGTTTCATCCATTCTCATGATTTGTTTCTGAATTTCTCTCAAAATGGAACTCCTTTTCTGAGGTCATTTTCCTCCACAATTTGCTTTCTTGGAATGTTTTCCATTGGATTTTCACTGAACTGTAGTTTTTCATCATTGTTTCATTGTTTTTGTTTTTGTTCAAACTCGAGTGACCCTCTCGAGTTGCACCCTGTTGGCGCGCGATGCGTTGATGGGCGGGGGTTTTTGAGTCACGAGGGTGGCTTTTCCTCCAATCCCTGAACCACATTCCAGTTTGCCGGTGGGACAGACAGACGTGTCGCCCCAGCCACCGGTGAATTGGTTGCTAAGTGAAGGATGTTTGGATCTGCATTGTGGATTCTTCCCGAATGAAGACTTCACTCGACCACGTGTCTGACTTGAACAGATTCATCCTGAGCAGTTTTCACTCCCGAACAAACTTTGCGCACTTCCTGTTGGTCATGGTGTTTCGGTCACAAACTCAAAAATGACAACCGCCGATCGCATGAAGTCCAAAGGAAAGGTGTGGACTGAAAACCACACTCTGTCTGGTCCGAGCTTTGGGGAGAGCCCAGATCAAACCAAAACCAAATTGAATCAAGTTCGAAGTGTGACATGTGCCCAAAGATTCTTCCTGAATGAAGCCTTCAATCGATTGAATCACTGACACGAACAGATTCATCCTGAACAGTTTTCACTCCCGAAAAACTTTCCGCACTTCCTTTCGGCCACAGGAAGTGCGTGGACTGAAAACTCCACTCTGTCTGATCTGAGCTTTGGTGAGGGCTCAGATCAAACCAAAACCAAACTGAATCAAGTTCGCAATGGTTTTTCAACATCGCCAACGTCTTCGAGGCTGTCGATCAGATTCAACTGCATCCAACCTGAATCGTCTCCTTGCAGCTTTCCCCGTGATGTCCAAAACAAAATGCGGAGATGTGGACCGCACACGACAATGAAGACTCAATCAGAATGAGCAACTTGCTTCTCGAACAGGTTCCCAAGCAGATGCACCAAACGTGTTGCACATCTCCTCTTGCCCATGGCATCCCGGTCGAAAAACTGGCCTTCACCGGTTGCAAAATCGGAAGGAGAAGCAATGTCTGACGTGAAAAAATCGATGCATTGCAACAATGTGCGCTTTGGGGAAAGCCACATGAAGTGACACCTTCAAGAATCAAGTTCGAGGCAGCTGTTCTTGCTGATTGACTCCACTCCAACGGACCAATTGACGACCACAAAACTCACAGGCCTGGTTGCAGCAATTGCAACGTGTTTCCACGATCTGGTTGCAATTGGAGCCATTGACGTCTCTGTGAGAAGCAATGGTCGGTGCCATGAGAAACTTCAGTTTCGTTCTGGGACTTGTGAAATCGAAGAATGTCGGGCCAGAATTTGCAACCTGCCCTCGAGGCACTGCGTTTCGAACACTGCAAACGTCAGTTGGAACCTGGACACATTCCAACTGCACCAACAATTGACAGATGATTCACCCAGCCTCAACTCATTGTCCTTGGCTTCCTTGGACATGGGATGTTGGCTAGTTGTGTTGCTCACCACCAACAGGGTGCTGACAAGTCCTTGCAACGACTGTTGTTGAGGCTCTGCCACACCCACATGCCTGTCTCCCATGTGGTTCTGGCGCACGTGGATTTGATCAACACTTCATTCATTGTTCATTGTTCATTGTTCAAACAGTTGCGTTTCCAGTGACGACCCGTTCGTGTGGACTGGCTTGTGTCACAGTCACCTGAATCTTGTCTGTGCTCTGGCTCACACGTCGCGGTTGTGTCACTCTGCATGCACCATCAGGGTGCTGACAAGCCCTCGCAATGATTTTCATTGAGGCGCTGCTGCGTGTCTGCGCTTTTCTCCCACGTGGTTCGTGCTCGTGTGGTTTTTTGTCGTCAACGCCAGCTAGCCAGAACGCTTTGTTCAGTTTTCAGTGTTCAATGTGCCCTGACCTGCCGATGACTGGGTGTTCACGTGGGAGTGCCAGAGTGTCGTGTGTGGGGCACCTTGAGTGCTGTGGAAAAAGTGAGTGAAAGAACACAGGTCCGCGTGCATCCAGGATGCATCCTTGTTGACACAAAAAAATTGGGTTTGTTTGCCAGTTTGGTTGACCAAACCAGGTCTCAACTAGCTGCTGCCAGTTGAAACCAGCTAGGCAGCAGTCTGGCAGTGTCGCGCGTGGTGTTGCTTGAAACGCAAGTGGCTGCGGTCAGGTGAGCAGCAGTTTCATCGTTTTTGGTCAAATCTTGCCAGCTTGATCGCATGCATCAGCTAGATCAGTGATTGATTGATTGGTTGACTGACAGACCTTCCGAGTTTGAAGGTCTGCACCACTTGTCGAGCGTTGGTGTGACAACTCTGGACGTGCGTGGTCACAGGCTGACAGGTCAAGAATGCTTGACAGTGGATGACGTCGCATCCATTGTCTTGCTTGCCCTCGATCAAACCCACTCCTTGTGTTGTTCCATCGACACACACCAAGCTTCGTGCAAGCACGCAAGTGCACACTGACATCGCATGTTCAACAAACACGTGAACACGTGTGCTGTGCTGTGTGTGGATGCGGGTGCCATTGAGATGCGCACATGAACGACATCGTGTGCACACTTGGCAGTCTGCTGAGCGCACCCAACAACCATGCACCACACCCTTGCAAGCATTGTGAGCACTTGCGTTGCATGATGTGGACAGCAATGAAAGATTTTCGACACACACTTGATTGAACAAATCCTTTTCTCATTCATCGCACATGCATCCAATCATTGCATGCCACGTTTTTTTTGCATGGGAAGACGAAAATGACAGTGATGCGCAGCGCGTGCTCATCGGAAGCAGAGATAAGAATGTTGACATCAATCAAGCATCGAGATTTAGTCAATGGCACATGAGTTTCGTTTGGTGTTAGTGCTATCAAGTGCCCATCTAGTTGGCAGGAAATTTGAGATCACAAGACATGAATGCTTTCAAATGTCGACCAAATTTGTCCATCAAGATGCCATCGACTCACATTCAAATGAGACCAGTTCCAATGCTGCAATGAGTGCTCCTTGCTGCGTAGCATATTTGAAAAATGACTAATTTATGTGCAATAATGATGCAGATGAAGTGAACAACCTTGATTAGTGCGTCTCAGGCGATGCTTGGCTTGACTGTTGTTGAAACTTACAGTTTCCATGTCTATGAGTTGATCTGTGAAAAAAACTTGTCAAGCCTGAATGCTATTCTGCAAAAAATGAAGAGAAGAATGTACTTTGCATTTCGTTCTGAAATGCATTCAGCATGTTTTCTCTTAGATTTTTCAATGCTAATGCAGTAATAGACTCCGTTTTCTGTTTCAGAAGCTTTGGAAATTGGACAATTGCACCCTCAATCTCGTTCATTTTTCCAGAAGCGTACTGTAAAATGACTTCATGATCGTACTCATAGTCAGGCCTAAAAGTAGACAGAAGATTGCAATAATAGAGAATCAAGAATCTGTAACTAAAGAAAAAGGTCAACGAAGCAATGTACAAGTTACTTACGTTTTATACTTGAAGGGCAATCTTTGGAGACCAGAATCACTTAAAAAAAGTATAGTTTAGATATCAAGATATATCCAGACTACATTGTTTGTGTGGATAGCTGTTTAACCTATAGGATACATCTTCATTTGTTTCCCTTCCTCTAAATTACATTGCACGGAAGTTGGAAGTCAATGAGTTGATAATTTAAAAGTCGGAAGTTTTTTTAATCACTTATCTTACACCTTACTTCTTGATGACCTGTCTTCCAAACTTTTCTACGACATCATTTGTTCAGAATAATAATTTACCCTTTTCGGATCATGATCAAAAGTAATTGACCTAGAAAGGATATCTTGTTGAGAATGGAGACGAGATAAGGTTACTGCATCCATATTCCTTCCCGGAGCAGGAGGAGGCATAAGTTTAGAGGACTTCTGTTTCTTCAAAGGGACTTTATTTCGCAGCAAGGGCTAAGATCATTCATTTTTATAATCATTATTACAAAGGAGTGTTTTTTTTGGCATACTGACCTTCCTGCTAGATTCATTTGCCTTCGTCGATTCATTCGTTGACAAGGCTCTGGGACTTACAAAGTTGGACGACATTCTTTTCACTTTTAAATTTAGATTTGTGCCAATCTCCTGTCCAGATGAAACCTAAAGAAATAATTCCATAAAATCTAAGTGGTTCATGAATTGCAACCCATATGAGTTTAGAAATGTTAACATGAACTTTCTGTTGAGCAACTGAACTTTGTGGTTCAAATTTCTTTTTCTCATCATTTTTCTCCTTGGACTTCGTCGCTTTGACCTTTTGAACTACGGAAACCACTTTTGGATAGCTCTGAACATTTTCTAGTGAATTTTGTATCGCCCTTCGAGATTTTGGTGGAGCTACATTTTCATGGGCAATTTTATCTTGACCATCGTCTTGAAATACACTATTGTCATCTCCCAAATCTACAAGTTCCAACCTTGAATTGTTGTCATCTGCGATGCTTTTCGGACTATCAGGATTGATAGTGACATCATCGTCCACTTCGCCAAACATTCCTTATTTCAATTATATTTCATTTGGTTACAGGCACGTCCATTTCAAAGACGTTAACATCCTTTAGAACATTAATTGCACCTGCAAACATTTTTGTGAGATCCCAACAGAGTTTTGGATTTTGGCGCTAGCATAACCATTGGATTTGTCTTATCATGGTCTCCGACATAACAGTTGTTGTGTCGTGACTGCAAAACACTTACGAATTAAAACAATAATCCAATGAAAAACGCCTATGCCAGTGTCAACTGTGATATAGGGATGTGATTGCAAATCGATACGGTTTTCAAGAGCATTATGAGTTTAAGTAATGTCGCGGCAGCAGAAATCGCCAACTTCCCTCTCGCATAACAATCACCACCTCACACCGGTTCGAAGAGGAACATGCCAATTAACTTGCTCTCGCCATTTTCGAAAAAGCAAGCTGGTACTGCTGAGGAATCTCTGGTTCGTAAAAAGATTCATATATCGTTTAGAATTGTGAAAACATTGATCCAAATTGTTAGCTTGGAACCAAAGTGGATATCAAAACGTATGATGATAAACCTCTTGGCGTGGTAGTAAGGCATTCAATAGAAGAGTACAAGGTGTGAATATTAATCACATGGTGCAAGCAAGTATTTTGTAATAAACCTGTAATTGTCATATTGGTAAATGCAGGCTATACTCGACAGAAGATTTTATCCCTTACCGGAAAGCAAGTGGGGAAAATTATCGACCGGGTTGTACGGACGTGTAATATCATCCCCAGCACCGGAGAATTATTTCCTTTTTGAGTGCTTTTATCATCGGTGTGATTCCCAATATAAAGATTATCTCATCAAAGGAAGGGCTTATTACTATGGGTAATCGCCAAGCAAAAATCGTTTAAGTTGCCACTATGTGTTCATTCTCAAATTTTAATAAAGGCCCGAAAGAGTCCGTGTAGTCCTGGAAACTCCGTAATAAATACCCTAAGAAACTGAATTGTCCTTTTAGAGTAATAGATTCATGATTTGAGTTGCTAAGAATGTTGATACTTTAGGTTTCGACCCAGATCCACAAACTATGCTTCCCGTATATTTTGCATGCTGGTAAGATTTTGTCGAACTAGATCATTCCTTGAATAAATTGATACAAATTCTTTTCCAGTTTGTAGGCTCTCTGTGTCTTATTCTGGCAAGCTTGGCTATTGTGCTAGATATTCACAAAGCAGGATATACCAATTTCATCCTATCTGCTATATTTTTAATTTCTTGCATTCTCTTGAGCTCAATTTGGTTTCATGAAAGAGAAAGAAGATTTGATGAGCGTGCAGTTGGAGATGTCTATCAATGCATCATGCTATCAGCTTTGGAATTCCCGAACATCGATGATCCTTCTGTTGGAAAAATATTTGAAACACATGAAAATATGTCGAAGAAATACTGCTGCTGCTGCTAACAACGAACCATGTTTCCAACATCATGGCATCACTTCCTCCGACGTGTAGCAATGATTTCAAACTGCTGTTACTTGTACCATTGTTCCAAGTTAATGTTTCATTGAGTGTAAAAATTCATTTCCTCCATCCTCATGCTGTCTAGCTGTCATGAATTGCATGCTCATGCTGACTCAACGAAGTCGCAAAGATGAAATGAAAAAGTCCTCCGATGCAACCAGAAATTTTCAAGCACATGCAGATTTCATTAGTAACTTTTGTTGAGTGGCGATGTGTTGTGCATGCCCGTGCATCGTCGCATGTGCATGTCTAGATGTGCTAGTGTGCTTCGCATTTTTTGTGCATGCCACCACTAGACCATCTAGCTAGCTAGCCGTGCTAGCGTGCGTTGCAATTTTCGACTGCTTGTCTCCTGTGTTCAACATCCTCATTTTTTAGCCGCGTTTGCAATGTGTTAGGAGTTGCGTGAAACATCGCAGAGTAGATCGATGCCATGCATCATTCACGAACACTGCTCTGGAACAATCATGCCTACATGGCTAATTCATTGCTTTGTCACAGCAAACGTGTTGATTCTACTGTTCCATTCATCTTTCTAATTTTTTCTTCAACTTGTTCTTTTCTCTCTCTTCTTTAGTCCTCGCCAGCCGCTTAAGTCGCTCTTCCCTCCTTTCCTCTTTCTCTCTTTCTTTTTTTGCTGCCATTTTGGCTTTGTGTCTTTCCAACCAATTCTCGAAGACCTACATTCGATCAGAGAAGTAATTATCGCAACGTATCGGCTATGTCATGCCGTACACCATTGTGATTAAAATTGTTCTCTTCCATTCTTACTCCACCTCAACTAACCCCAACTTCATTTTACTATACCCAAATGATATATATCGCTTACACCTTTATTGAGTCTCTCATGCCTGAGGTTTGGTGAGGGTGCGAGCGGGCGCGACGCAGCAGTAGAGCAATTGTCGGGGCGCGTTTATTCAAAGGTTTTGAGCTCTCCAGAAGAGAAATTGTCTCGAGTGCTGCCTAAGTAGGTTGTTTTTGGTTCACAACATAGCGTAGGAAGGATCAGCGGGCGAAATATATTGATAAACGAGAATACTATTACTATGACAATTACTACTACCCCTGATATCTCTGCTATCACACCCGCAAGCATAATAAGTTTGTCAGCCTATTTTACTGTTATCACCTCCTTGTTCTTGAATCCTAGTTTCATTTTCCGCTCGCTCGTTGTCTTCGTCGTCTTTATCTGGGCATCCCTGCCACCGGCATCACCACTGTTCTCCTGAACCCTTTTTGGCTCATCTCGCCTGATGATGTCTCCACCATTCTTGCCACTCATTTTTTTTTCCTTCTTCTTTTTCTTTATCTCCTTATCCCCCTTCGACCCGCCGATAACATCAAGCAGCACGTTGCGGTGCTGGGGCCTTTCAAGGGGTCGTGGAGAAATATTATTTCGTCGATTGTGCGAGATTTGGAGTCGGCGGCGGCGAGAAGTTTCCGAGATTGCCCGACGCATTGAACCCGTGATAATGTCCTGGACAGTATCAATATTAGTGGTAACATTAAGTTATAACTTCAGTATGGAAGGATAAGTTCTTTCTCATGTCTCTCATAATATGCTTGTTGCTGGGGTTTGTGAGAACTAAAATCAAAGAGCAATTTGTAGAGAGAGAAAGAAGGAGACTAAAAGCTAGTAGAACTATCCCAACAAAGCACTCTCTCTCTCTCTCTCTCTCTCTCTCTCTCTCTCATGATTCTTTATGGCACCGAAAACCCTATTGACACGGCTAAAAGAGTTCAACTACTTATTTGAAAGAAGTGTGGTCGTACCGCGTACATGATAACCCTCCCATCCACATGCCTAGCTGCGCGTCCTATCGTCTGGATTAGACTTGTTTCACTCCGCAAAAAGCCTACAATTTTCCCCGGAAGGGGGGGGGGGGGTTGTGTATAAAGAGAGAGGGGGGGGGGGGAGGAAGAGAGTTAGACGTGCTTAGGAAAAATCGGAATTATACGGTGCGATCGGTATACTGCTACCCTCTTTGTCTGCGTCGCATATGATCACAAGAGCAACTTCGGGCAAATCAAGGCCTGACATGATGATGATGATGATGATGATGATGATGATGCATTGGTATGTTGTATGATGGGAGTGAAGATTGAAGATGATAGTAAGATGGCCACGAATGGAGAAATTCACTAACACTACTTTGTGCAGAGCAAGGATCATATTTGCACGCACGCACTGACAGCTATTGATACCTTCACGAAGTAAATTGACCCCCACGACTACATCGATCGTGCCGTTCCTCAATTTGCCTTTAAATATTTGTATTTGTTCATACGTTCATCTCCATGTCAATGAAAAGTCTTTATACTTCAGCAGAAAAGAGACGATGTAAACACTAGAGAGGACACACACACTACACACACACACACACACACACATATATATATATATATATATATATATATATATATATATAATATAACATGCTACCCACCTCCCTCTCCTGCAGGAACGTGGCAAGCCCTTCTGCAAGCCTCTTGGTCACGACTGTGATCAGCACCCGCTCTTGCCGCTTTCTTGCCGCCATTACCTGCCAATAAACGGCGATGATGTTCTACATCGGCGCAAACTAGGCAATAATTAAGAAAGACAGAGCGAAGAGCGTAGATAGACCTCCTCGAGCAAATCGTCGACGTGCTCGTGCAGCTTGCGAATCTCGATTTTAGGGTCAAGAATACCAGTTGGGCGAAGGACAAGCTCTTCATGGTTCTGCTGTTCTTGCGAGCAGTCGTCGTGATCATCCCCACCATCAACGTTGCCATTGATGCGTGTCCCCGTCGCGGCAGCTGCGCCCCCAGAAGGCCCTACAGCTGCCGCGCGGCGAATCTCCTCAGCCCCAGGCGTTGCAGATACATAGAGAGCCTAGCGATGAGATGAAGGGGCGGAGAGGGAGAACATGAATTCACGGGGCACAATAGATGATTCGAACGGTACAATTTAAGGCGCGGCTAATTTCCCAAGCGGTTGCGTGCCCAACGTTGAAACGGACTACGGCACTTGAAACAAGCCATTCTAAGTCTTCTAAAAAGCACATAGAGACCTGTGGAACACGCGCCCAGAATTCAGCGCCCGTGAGCGGACGATTGTCGACGGCCGAGGGAAGCCGAAACCTTTACATAACAAAAATCATCAATAACTTCACCGATAACGACGATGATGGAACCAAACTACACCAGCTTGTACCTGCAGCATCACATAAGAACACTGTACGTCGTGGCGAGGAGAGAGATTTGCGTAATATCGTGAATTGGGAATGTGCGGCACCAGTGCGTGTGTGTGTGTGTGTGTGTGTGTGTGTGTTGCATGCACGTAGGCAGTTGTTAAGTATCAACAGAGTAAGGCAGTGATGATGATAAGCTTCCACCCGTGCTGCACTAGTGTTGTCTTTCGGCGCCGATCCCCTTCGAACATCCCCCCAATCTACGAAGCAGTAAAACCGTGGAAAGGCGTCCAATTGAAGGGGAAGGGGGGACGAGAAGAAGAAGAAGAAGAAGAAGAGGAAAAAAAGAAAAAGAGAAAGAGGAAGAAAAAGAAGAGGAGGGAGGAGATTAGAAATTGTTCTGGTCAGATTTATCATCATCATCATCGTGGTCGTACAATAATAAACCCAAGGGCTTGTAGCTACAACCACCTGCGGTACGGTGACATGCGACTCATCAATGACGAGCAGCCATTCATCGTCTTCTTTCTCGTTCGTAGCCTTTGTTTCTGGCTCTCTTGACTGAGAGATCCCGTTCGGGTCTCGATTGCGACGAGGAAAGTAATCCAGCAGCGTGTCCGGAGGCTCCCCCGGGGATTTCCCAGATAAATGCCGGGAGTAGTTTTCAATCCCTGGGTAGGGGAAGGGGGGGGGGGGGTTACCGCATCATCATCACAACCACATAACGGCATCTTAATCAGGATTATTATTGTTTTTCTTAGATAAGTCAGTGACGCGCTCACAACAGAACGAACGAACGAACGCACATATACACTCTCTCACGCACAAGCATGGCTTTCAAGCTAGTATAATCATACGTGCTCCGAAAACTGGCAACACTATGTCCTGACTAATCCACTCTTAACACAAACACACACACACACACACACACACACACACATACACAGATATACACAGATATACACAGATACACACACACACACACACTGTCATTTTCTCTCTCGCTCTATCTCTCTCACTCTCCCTCTCTAACTCGCTACACGATTGTACTGTAGATGAAAATAGACAACACACCACCTTTGCAGAACCCCTTGGCCTCAATCTCTTCGATGTTCCTCCTCGTGCGGTCACGCAGTCGTCGTGCTTCCAGAGTTTGACCCGCCTGGAATGAAGGTGGAGGGAGAAAGGAACTCAGAGAGGAGGATGATTGAAATGAGGCGGTTAGAGGAGGAGATAATATATATATATATATATATATATATATATATATAGAGCATGCATACCGCAATGAGCTCCTGCAAGCGAGCATCGAGCTCCTCCTATGGCCCGAAAACAAGAGGAGGAGGAAGGAAGGAGGGGGAGAGGAATGACTGTCAAAACCCCCGACAAGAAAGAAAAGAGAGGAGGCGGAGAAAGAAAAGAGCGAAAAATGGGGAGTGCCTCGTTAATATCGTCGTTGTCGATATCACATCGTGTGTGTGCTCGTTAAGCGGTTTTCTGTGCAGTCGCTAGTTATGGATGGACGAGCGAATTACCTTGATGTCTTCTACGACTCTATCTTTGTCCCTCGATGATAATACGTGGTGAGAGGCGGGGTATACCATAACGCTCTCCACCTGCGTATACATGATGGTGTGGGATTGATTTCGGATTGACCGAGACAACAAAGGCCAAGCAACGTCCGAAGATGATGACCCATCATCGCACGTCAAGTCGCACGTTCATAAAACAAACGGATCATTGACCTTCTCGGTTGCAGGCAGCCGCGGTACCTTCGTCGTCGTCAGATTATCGTAAAAATGGACCCCTCGAAGGCCATTGATACCACTAGCCTCATCACTATTACCGATCTCGTCACTTGAATGCGGAGGTGCGAAGGGACCGCCAATTTCCTCCTCAGCACCTTCCTCCCACCCCTCCAGGCCCACCCACCCCTCCTCGCTGAGCTTATAAATTGCCTCAATGCGTGTTGTTGCTGTGTCTGATGACAACGACTGAGATTCCGTCCCCGCTTCATCATTACGGGAAGGTGGAGAGAAAGCAGAAGAAGACAGAGAGGAGGAGGAGGGGGGGGAGGAAGACGATGATACCCCTGTTCTGCTTAAGCACACTAGGGTTGGTGCGGCATCGTAAGGAGGCCATATCCACAAATGGCACGACGCAGAAGAAGAAGAAGAAGAAGAAGAAGTAGAAGAGGGAGAGAAAAGAGGAAAGACCCTCTTTCCAAGCTACTCAGGCTATCGGCCTCTCTATACGCAAGAGACTGCAGGGCCGCTAGAAGGGAGGGAAGAGGGGGAGGAGCTGCTGCTTCGAAATAGTGTGCTGGCTGAGGACCGTCGCCATCATCAGGGAAGATGTCCTCCTCCTCTCCACCAATGATTCTGCCCTCATCGTTAGTGCCCTTCCCCATCATTGCTATCCTTATCTCCTCCTCACCCGGAGAATTCATTGCTTCATCCCCGTCACCCCCTGCCCATATCTGCCCAATCTCCAGGGGAAAGGCCATTTGCACATAGCTCTTCGGCATTCCGAGGCCATATATACACGATACGGAGGCGACTACTACGACATCACGACGCTCCAGCAGCGCTCCTGCACACAAGCATCATATATGAGTGTGTTGGGGGAGGAGGGGAGGGAACAAATTGGGTATCCTCTCTCGCTCTCTCTCTCTCTCAGAAAGAGCATGAACCAGAAACATGAGGGGTTGGCAAGACAAACTATCAGCAGCCGAATCTATTCTCTATTAGTAGCCGCGGGCAGTTCCATACGTGTGGCGCTATGACGAAGACGATCGATGTCGTCATTAACGTTGGACATCTTGTCGAGAAAAATGTCCCCGACAACCTAACACAAAGCAGCAAGAATCAACGCGGTGAGCAGCGGCAGCAGCCGTCGCTCGGGGTATCATGTCATGTGCTGAGGGAAGAATCTTAGTCGTGGTGATACTTTGTAGGACTCCGGCCTGTAGAAATCGTAGTAGCTGACGAAGTACTCCACCTGCGAAACACACACCAGCAATCACGACACACGACTCCTGAATCAACAGGGCAAAGACAAACGATGGCCGAGCAGCCCAGAGATGTACGTACAATGATGCCAACAGATCAATGCAAGGGAGAGCAGCTTCTAATTTAGGCTCGTACGGCGTTGTTCGGGAAGAATCGTTTGAACTCGTCGTAGAGCTGCGCGGCTAGGACTTTGTTTGGAGCTAATACGAGCGTTGGCCTGAATATCAAAGCAGTAGCAGCAGCAGCAGCGGTTATGGTTCTCTGCGGGTCATCTCTCCTATCACAAAGCATCTAGGCGCTCTTCTCTCCGGCAGGTTGTTACAGCACGTATTATTAATTTATCTTGCTCTGGGAGAGCTCATCTATGCACGCGCGCGCGCGCGCGCGTGTGTGTGTGTGTGTGTGTGTGTGTGTGTGTGTGTGTCTTTGTTTTTGTGCGCGCGTTTTTAAAATATAATTCGATCTCTGTGTGTTCCAAAAAAGCACACGGAATATCCTCATCATCTTAATCATCATCATCGATCTTTCCATCATCATCATCATCATCACCATCATCATCATCATCATTATCATAGAAGAACCTGTTAACTTCCTGAATGAGTCGCCCCATGACGAAGGTCTTTCCAGTGCCCGTGGCACCCTTCAGAACTGAGTGCCGGCTCCCTTGCTCAAGGATACGCCGCGACAAAGACGAAACAACGCGGTGCTGCTCCGAAGTCTCGTTATACGGTGCGTATAATTGGAAGAGGCTGCGAGGAGAGCTTGCAAGATCACCAGCTGTTGTAGTTGTATTCCTTTCTCTCTTTCCTCTACTCTCCCCCCCCGTCTCCTCCTCCCCCTCCCCCTTCTCCTCTCTCAGCTCCCTATCCTCTCCGTTACGCTGATTTTCCTGGCTTTTTTTCTTTGCCTCCGCTTCTAGGGAAGGTGTCCTTGCAGCTATTGCTGCTGCTGCTGCTGCTGCTGCTGTTTTTTCGGCTACTGCCTTCGTTGCCCTTAGAGAGGATCGGTCAATGGCTTCCAGCGCCATTTTCAATAGCTGGGGTCGATGACGAGCAGTGTGGTTATTTGGCCGGTGATAGCGTTGCAGGTCTGCCATTCCATTCGTGGCCTTCCCGGGAACCGGGGACACGGCTTGTGGTGAAATAATAATATCACTTTGTTGATTGCCATCATCATTTCCTCTATCATCCTCTCCAACATCACCGTCATCATCATGATGGCGTAGTTGATGATGCTCACCTAGTTGTCCACTATTCTGTGATCTGCTGCTTTTACTGCTATTCTTGCCCAGCCCGACAACGCTACTGCGATTATATGCGGAGGAGGAGGAGGAGGGAGGGGGCCGTCCTCTTAGCCTTTCAACAGTTCCCTGAAAGCCTCTCAAAAGCGCACGAATACCCTCCTCACGTTGACTTCGAGCTTGCACTTTCCCATCAATAGCAGTGCTGCTGGTACTGCTTTCATCACTAGGGAGATCGTAATAGCTATTGCCAGTATGATGGATTCCTAATGTGCGCTTCTCCTTCCACCATCGCCTCGCCTCGAGCCCGCCCCTCCGCATTGCCGCAGAGGCCAGCGGAGCTCCTTCCTCCCCCCCTCCGCCCCTCTCCTCCTCCTCTTTGTCCGCATTCTGTTTTCCCTCTTGAAACGGCTCTGCCACGCCACCTCTCCCCCTCCTCCCCGTCATCAACGACAGAGCACTAGCTGCTGAATCGTACAGTCCGAACTGAGGTGCCACGGCAGTTGGATAAGGATGC
Organism: Bigelowiella natans CCMP2755; assembly: GCA_000320545.1. Lineage (NCBI taxonomy): Eukaryota > Cercozoa > Chlorarachniophyceae > Bigelowiella > Bigelowiella natans. Next base: position 90,820 of record ADNK01001009.1, on the reverse strand, counting down.
CGGTACGTGCCTTGAAAGGAGGAGAAGGAGGAGGAGGTGGAGGAGGAGGAGGAGGAAGACAGGTAGCTCTTGATTAGCTGTGCAAGCTCGATTGAAATACCGGGCACAGACGAAAGGACCGGGATCTGTTGTAGTAATAATTCGAGTAGCAGGAGGAGTCTTAGGGCTGCTGAAACTAATTTCCAAAACGACGCCGGGCTATTAGACACGTGTATAGATGATTAGCCAACCGGCTTCTCGTTATTTCATCATCTTCATCATCATCATCATTATCATCATCTCCAACCTCAGCGCTTTGTATTTTGCGTATGCTCCCTCCAAACGCTGCCAACAGCGCCACTTTTTTCTGCTGGCCAAGGCCTTCAAACAAAGTATGACGCATTAGACACGTGAAGGTACATTTAGAAAGTTGGGGGGGGGGGGGGGGGGAAAAGGAGAGAGAGAGAGAGGGAGAGGGAGGGAGAGAGAGGGGGGGAGAAAAGAGAGGTCTATACTTTAAGGTGGAGAGAGGGAAGGGGATGCATGCATGCATGTGTGTGTGTGTGTGTGTGTGTGTGTGTGTGTTGAGGTTATGGCCGTTGGGATCTGACCTGGAATCCCGTCAAGACGAGACCGAAATGCCTCACTATTGCGCAGCTAAAGGAGGAACACGATCGATCATTGCCGATCCATTATCATCGTTCATCCTTCCACTAATACTACTACTACAACTACTATTACTACTACTACTACTAATACTAATACTACTACCACTAATGGAAAGAGATCTATATCACGAAAGTCATCATCATCGTCATCATCATCGTCATCATCATCGTCACCATCACAAGTAACAACACCGCCTCAGTCAAAAAGCTGTGTTACAACCGTTCTGTGAGTCAACAGTGCTGCCGCGTGTGCCTCATCTCTAGCAAGCCTAAGGAGGAGCATAAGGGGCGATGATTCGTCGTTCATCTCCTCTAATATTGCAATGTCCTCCTCCTGTCCTCCCCCCTCGTCTCCTCTGCTTTCGTCTGGGATGCCTCCGCAGTCGCCAGTCCCTTCTTCTCGCCATCTCCTCCCCCTCCTCGCCGTAGATGGCGCGACATGCACTGTTTCTTCCCTTTTCGAAAGGGCTAGCAAAGAGACCTTGCCGCGAGGCAAAATGGGGTTGAGAGTTTGGGGTGGAGGAGTTAATAAGTACGCACTCGCACACAGCATTATGATTTCTCGTAGATTACTATGGATATAGGAAGCATCAGTACAATGTCTAGCGTAATCCATCACTCACACTCACCTGGGTCTCGAGACCAAGCTCCTTGAGAACGCCTTCTGCTGCTGCTAGTTGCCCCTTCCCTCCGTCAATCAGCACTACATCCGGCAATGGATTATCGTCGCTAACTTGATGGGGGAAGGTAGCTGCTGCATCGTCGCCTGTGTGGAACACATTTATGTGTGTGTGTGTGTGTGTGTGTGTGTGTGTGTGTGTGCTTGTTGTATAATGCGTGCACATACAGGGGAGGGATGCTTCTTGAAGTAAGGTGCACGTACTCGTTGTTGCATGGGACGCATACGGTTTAAACCGCTTGTGAATGGCTTCTGCTATAGCAGCACAGTCATCAGAATGCCCCGGGCCTATCGTTGCGTCCTAGCAAAAGGCAGATTTTCAGCAGGTCTCAGTTGAGGAGGAGGAATAGGTGAATGTTTATCATCAAATTTCTCTTGACACCGACCTGGATCGAATGTGCATCGTAGAATTCAGTCCACGGCTCTCCGCCCACCTTGCAAGATAAGAAGGAGAAGAAGATGATGAGGATGATGATGCAGAAAAAAAGGAGGAGGCAGAGGGAGAGGACAAAAGAGTAACAATTCGTAAAAGCGTACAGAAGGAGGAACTGAGTATATGTGATGCCTATTTGATTTGCCACTCTCTTCTCCATACCCTCTTCGCTTTCTGCTTGTGCTGCTACTGCTACTACTACTACTATACAATTACTACCACTATTACTACTTCGCTACTACCAGCACACTACGTGCCGCCACCGTTCCAAATCCCTGCATGTGTGAGATATCAAACGCCTCTATTCGTCTTGGCAGAGGCATCGTCGTACGTGCTAGGATACCCAAAGCACGCAGTCCCTCAGCCCGAAGATCGCCGATTCTCATGCCTTCAGACACGGCAATTAAACGCGTCTCGAGGTCTCCTCCTTCCTGGGCAGCAGCCTCTCCCACGAAACTTAACAGCCAGTCGTGGTCGTGGTCGTCGTCATCATCGTCGTTGTCATCATTCGGGAGCTGCAAGTCTCGTTCCGCGGAGCCTACTTGCAGCGCGGGTTCGTGGTTGTTCGTGGCAGCAGAGGAGGAGTGCTTACCTTCATTTTCCTCCCCGAGCAGATCGCGGGCCATCTGGGCCATCTCCTTCCTCGTCCCCCAGGGCGTTGTCTCGAAGATGAGAAACCGCAGCACGGTGAGCAGCGACTCTGCCGCCGACGACTCAAACGGGCCGATCAACTCTACCCCATCGTGCTCATCATCGCCCAAGCCGGTCTCGTCCTGTTCGTACCTGTTACGATTTGCGAGGCTACATCTATCTCTTCCGCCATTGTGATGGCAACTACCCTCCTCCTCCCTGAGGAAAGGAAAGGGGCTGCTGCGAAGAGCTTGGTGGCAAAGAGAGAGCTTCAGCTTGTAGTGGTCGCCCTGTTCGTAGTGCAGGCATAGACACGTATCATCCCTCCGTCTTGACTCATTACTACTGCCCCCGGCAGCAAGCATAGCCAGAGATTGTCCGTGGACTTGGAGACGTGCGACGATACTAGCAATCCCCTGTAGCTCAACTGCACTGGGTAGAAGCTTGGAATTCTTCGACGAATCTGCGTGCTTTTTTCTTGTTTTCCTTCTGCTTCTTCTCTTTTTCATCTGCTGCTGCTGTTGCCGTCGCCGTTGCTGCTTGACTGGTTTCTGTTCGTTTCCGATGTCGCCGTCGATTATCTCTATCTCCTTAGGTTTTTGGTGGGCAGCTTCAGCAACAGTGATGTTGCGGGCGGATAAAGCTCCTGGTCCCTTGTCCATCTCATCTTCAACGAAAGCGTGCAAGGAGAAAGGGCGGGAATATTGAGCCGATATAGGTGGATGATTAATTCTCTGGCCTACGCTTAGATGGTGGGTGGTAGGCGATGCACTGCTACCATGCGGATAAAATTTACTTCCTGCAAACGAGGCCTGCCATGATCGTTGCTGTTGTCCTCTATTCCGAAACATAAAATTTGCAGCCCTTATCCCGAACAACCTCTTTCTGTTGTTGAGCGTCCTCCCATAGGGAAGGGGCCCGAATTTGATTCTGTACATGGAAAGAGGGGGTGCGCGGAGAGATGGTGTGCTTGCAGCTGATGATGCAGAATCAGTATTTAAGGCCTGCCACTGATAATGCGCCACCACCGAGACGAAGATTGAAACAAACTGCATTATAAAGAGGGTAAAACCGGGGGGGGGCTTCGATCAGGGTAATACCGTTGACATGGCGTGGAAGAGGGTACAAAAACGGAGGGCAGACTACACATTCAATATCGCTCTATGCTTTCTTTTTTAATGAATAAGATGTAAACCAAAAGCTCTGCGAAAGATGATGCATGGAGATCGAATACAACGCGGCGAAGGCCTGTAATCCTGACGGTGCTTCCGTGCCGCTTCTATTTCAATGAAGATAAATGAGCGACGTGTACGGAAGGGATACTGGCGACGTAGCGAGCAGAAACTGCTTGTCACTCGACTCTATGCACTTGAACTGCAGTCAGTTTTCAACCGTGACAGAGATAATGTGTTATTTAGATCGTATAGGGAGGAAGTTATAGGGAGAGGACCTTCTAGAGCACACAAGGCAGGACAGTAGATCTAACTCACGAGGCGAGTCTGGGGCCAGTGCTTCCTGCTCCCGAAATTCAGATCGCGATCTGTCTGAAATCATGAGTAGTCCGATGTATTTCTGCTATCTAATTTTGATTTTGATGTCGCTTATATCAAAAGCATCATATTTATCCGGAAATATACTCCGAGAGAATGAATTGTATTCTCACTTTGTCCGGATGCCCAGACCGGCTGCCTATGCGACCTGCCTTTCATGGAAGATTTACCGATAAAATTATTCCTAAAACAACAGTCGCAACACTACAGAAGATGTACAACAGTCGAAATGATACTGAAATGTAGATAAAATATTCATCGATAAAATATCTAAAAAATATTTTTTAAATTCAAAGATCGGGGTTCTCAATGGCGACCGCCCGCCAATACAGGTGCTTTTGATCCTCCTATATCCGCTACGATGCCACTCTCCCATTCCCTCTCTCACTCCATGCCAATGCTCTAGCGAGTTTTGACCATCATTATTATTTTTGCCTGCCCATATAAAAGTGCATGCGCTATCAAATGTAACAAAAGATTAATGAATACTTGAAAGTACCCTACCTATGCATCTAGAGATTCAACTGTCACAGTACGCAACAGCACACAATTTCAAAATGTGGATAGAGAAGAATCAATATGTAGCAGCACTTATTTGCATCGTTGTGTTTCGGAAATTATTCTGTGGCGCTAACTTTGGTCGTATTAGTTGGACTGGAATGAGGGTGCGAAGGAGATTCGAAGACGGAAATTTACGTGACCACTGCTGTCAGCGGCAACAATTTGTAAGTCAGCTCAAAATTGCACTAGCAATAATTCTGCTATATCATCGTAATGCACTTTATCACCTTGCATCTCTGTTGATTCGAAACTTCCGCATTGAAATCTGTTTTTTTCATTTGCGTCATCAGCACTCCTTGCTTGCAGTAGCTACGTCTTCTCTGTGCTTTGGTCTCTTGCTCTTCAACACGCACTACGGGGAAAATCCAACCTCTGTCATCACCTTAGATAATGGTTTCCTTCGATCATCAGCCTCCACGATGCACCACGGTATCAGCACCAAAATTCGTACAAACATATGGAACATTCCGGGTATCTCTACACGGCATGTTTCACCTCGCAGAAGTATTAGGAGGCACTGCCTCGAATCGTCCAACAAGCCTAAAGTTCCTCAAGATAAAAACTTTCTTAATGCGGTAAATAAAGTCCACGGCTCATTCAAGAAAGAATTTCGCATTGAAGACCTCGAATATAAGAAGAACGTGGAGAACAAAAAAAGGCGCAGGAAGATGGAGGCGGCGGCTAATAAGTCATTTCGGGTCATCTCTACAAATGACTCTTCTCTGTCGTCATCAACAGGAAACAGCAACCCTACATTGGAGAAAACAACAATTCCTTACTTGATCGTCGTGGAAGGAAAGAATGACAAAGCTGCTGTACAGCAGGCAGTGAACGCTAGAGTTGTCGAATTGGGAGGGGAGGCGGCATCGCGTAAAAAGGGAACCCTTCTCAAAATTCGGATCGAAGCCAAAGAGCAAGAGGGCGTCGTGATTCTAACAGATCCAGATCGTGCAGGTCGGCACGCGCGGAATTGCCTCGACGATGAATTCGCGCCATGCTTCCATAGCTTTATCCCTACTCATCTTGCGAAGAACAGTGCAAATGCATCTGAGGTCGGGGTGGAGCATGCGTCCTCCGATAGCATTATCAAGGCCTTAGCATCGAAGAGGTTATCGAGAGGGGAGTCTGACGTGATGATCAGTAAAGATGAATTGGAAGAATTAGGGCTCACTCAGCAGAATGGTGACCATACAGGGGCGGGGCTGCTTCGTGTTTACACATGCGAGAGCTTAGGACTAGGTCCGTGCGATGGGAAGCAACTTCTGCAAGTCCTTAATAGATATGGATTCTCGCGAATGGATGTCATCGAGGCTATGGCAAGAGCGAGACATCGAATCGATAACGAAGGTGACGAAAAAGAATCTCTGTCTGTCACATTTCCCTTCACGATACAAGTGAACAACAAACCATTTGGAATGGTCATGAATACCGGAAGCTCTTCAGTAAAAGAAGTCAATGGATTGGCCAAAGAGGCTGGCCTCCAGCGAGGCGATAAGATAATAAACGTCATTACTGATGGGCAGACAGTATCCACAGAGAAGTTAAAGAATTTTCTGGAGAGCTATCGTGACGCAAAGCCTCCATTCCAGCTCTCCTGTACCAGAACCATCCCCCTTTCCGAGTTTTGAGGAGTACTGTTAATTTATTTAATTCGTTAATATTGGATAGATTCAGGATATACAAACTCAAGACTTACTGAATGAAAGTGATGTGATTGGGGAAAGTGCGTTTAAAAAATACGATGATGGTACACGTCACAGTGACGCGCTGATGATAACAGTTATCATAAATGCTACATGTACGCGTACTATATGTTACACAAAATGACAAGCAATGATGAGGACAACAAGAAAACAAGGAGTAATGATATCTATCATGTACACGCACATGTACGTAGTAGCACCTGTGCTTGCCCTCCACTGCACTTGAAACCTCTCCTTGTGCTTCGCTTCGCGGCGTATGAGTGTACGAGAGCTTCGTAGAGGCTGTTATAGAGCTAGCTCTACTCTCGACCTATATCTTGGTGAACAAATCTTTGCTACAGATATAAAACTGCCTAGCTGCTAGATAAGCAATTTCACCGCATTATAATAGCGAGCATATAGACAGCTATATATATGGACTTATAGAGTCCCTATATAGCAGCGCATATGTCGCAATGAATAGCTAGATAGGTCACAGCGTGGCAGCCTTGCTTACAAGCGCTCATAGAGCTCCAGACAACAATGTTAAGCGGAATAATACAGGTTGCATTGCTAGCTATGTCGAAATATTGCATGTTGTGAGACGTATATAGTGAAGTCATTAAATCTTTTCATTAGTCATCCTAATGTAGCTATGTAAAGCAGCGGCTACAGCGCTTAGGTTGTGTCTGCTTTGTCTCGTCTATCTATTATGTATTTCATGTATTTTAAAGCATGTTTGTGTACGTGTGGAACAATCTAGCAATGTCTAGCTATAGATGTGTATTACTACTACAGAATCAACATGCTGCTACATGTGAGACGGATGTAATGAAGTGTTTGAATTTTTTCAATGGTCATCCTAATGTAGCTGTGCAATGCAGCGGCTACAGCGCTTAAATTGCATCTGTTTGCTGCTACATGTAGTCACGTGCGACGACGCGACGACTTGAGATGCAAGATGCTAAATAAACGTAAGCGCTGTAGCCGCTGATTTCCATAGCTATATTAATATATGATCGATACCATATGCCGCGGCCACCCGCCGATCCACTGCACGATGAAGCTTCATGACTTCATGACTGCATATACATGCAGATCAACAGATCCAATCTTAGCGCTGTGGCCGCTCTAGCGCTGCATTGCTGCACAGCTACATGAGGATGACCATTGAACAAATTTAATTGATATTCAACACATCCGTCTTACATGCAGGTGCGCATGAACATCATTCTACCTTGCACATGCATCAAAGGAGGGATATAAGTCTAGACGTGCAGCGTTGGCGTGGCGCGGCTTGGACACGTTGGCGATATAGTGAATTATACAGCTTTCTTACTTCATGCAGCTTATACATTGGTTTTATATGCATTAAATGTATTAATAATGAGAGTTGTAAATACAAAATTGACAATTCGGAAAAGATTTATTTGTTCAGTACGGTTTTGTAACACTAAAAGTGATTTGGGAAATGAAGTATTTTCCATTTATTTTGTCGCGGACAGCAACCTTCTAAATTTAAATTTTCTGAACTAAGGTGCGATAGAACTAATGTGTGGAAATGCTGCTATATTATATACATATATATATATATATATATATATATATAATATTTCAGGTCTTGACTAGATGTGTTGGCACGGTGCCAGTCGGCGTGTCGTAATCGGAACTCTAATGTAGAGATATCTATCTAGTTGAACATGCAAATATTCTGACGTTGCAAATCCTTTTAAGAGAGAATGGGGTTGGGTGGAAAAAATACCGAGGTAGTGATGAAGTGGAAAGAAACTCAATCTCTAATGTAATATGTAGAAGATTTGTTCTTTTCGGCTTTCTCTCTCTATTCATCGTTTAAGCGTAGGAAAGTTCATTGTAGGTGTGCCAAGTGCAAGCTTATTCATCATCGTCTTCCTCCCCGTCCTCATCCAAAAGATACTTGAAGATTTGGGCAAATATCTCCAAATCGTCCTTTATTTTACTGACTTTGTGTTCTTCCGCCACCTTGATGTATTTCTCGAAACTATCTACTGTGTTTCTAACCGCTCTACTCAACTCGTTCTCTATGAAATGCACCGTGTAGCTCTTTTTAAAGTCGGTCTTGGCCACATAGGTCAGGAAGATCTGGAATTTCTTCCTTTCGAAATCAATACTCGCTTCTTTGTCAAGGTCAACTCCCTGCACCTCAAAGTCGGGGTCTTCAAAATCAAGGCACTTTCGAAAGAAATTTTCCATAGGTTTATGCGGAGTGATCTCGAAATAGCTTTTGAGGCCGATCTCCTCTGCAAATTCTTGGAACATTTTGTCAGTGATAAGACCAATTATGTGTGTCCAGCCTTGTATGATGGACGACTTTAACTTGTTAAAAGCCTCGGCATCTTCCTCGGGAAGGTTTTCCTGGGCTGCCTTTATCTCATTTGTCTCTTTTTGTGTGTGCTGTTTTAATTCCATCGGTGCATCACCTTCCCCAGATTTCCCATTTTTAGGGTTTACGGAATCACCTGAGGCATATTAAATATGTGTTTATCTTTCTGATTGCATCCTTTATGCTTACAAAGAGTAATATAACAATCAACTTTTAGAATCAGGCAATATGATGAATTGCTGTTTAATTTTTTCCAAAATCAATGTCAACTCCATCAATGTTATCGCAACATATCGAGAGTTTCCAAGTCACGAACTTCAATCATAGAGTCGCTACACACAGATATTCATGTCTGTAACCGAACCTTGAGGCGGTTGTCGAGGTTCAGGCTTTGCCCCGTCATCTTTAGGGCGCTCCTCACTTGAGCAGCAAACCCCCTACAAAAAAATTCAGAGAAGTTAGTTTGAGCTCATTTTGACATGATTATGCCGTGGGGCGCAGCTCAAATTATCCTTGAAAATTGAAGCTCGGTTAGCAAAATGCGGCCAAGAACGTGAACAGAATTAAGTTTTTTCAAACATATTATACGAGACATTAAACACATGGCCCCCTTCTTGCATTACTACAATTGGAAATCGCATGTAAACTAAAAATCTTATTTTTATCCCTTAAAAACGAAAGGAAGCATTATCATTTTGGCGGCAGGAGGGAGAAGCAGAAAGGGGGGGGGCGGCAAGGTTCAGCGTACCATCGCCTTTTCAGAGCTTTCAGACTGATTTTTGCCAGCGAAATGATAAAAATAATATTTCGGGCTGGGTGGATCAGGACATCGCGCGTTTCCACTTGTTCTGGACTTTTTCAGATGGAAAAACCTTAAAAATGACTTGAGCTCCGTTCATCGAATTTGTAAACTAGATGCGCTGTGTAATATCTGGTGATAGTCCACCAAGGTGTGGATTCAATCAGACACAAACTATTGTCGCAATTGCAGAATTAGCATAATATTTGGCCATAAATTTTCGGTGCACAAGTGGATTGGTTTGGATTGCGAGGAGTACTTGCTGAACGCTTCCCAATAATAATAATGAGTACATGTACGAGATATTCCAGTAGGATTCCCATAAAAATAAGACTGCTGAGGTGCTTTCATTTTACGAATTTTCTTGTGTCTATGGTAGATCTACAGGCCTGTACGAGATCCAGAGATCGTAGACTGCATGGGAATGTTGAATACCGGCCGAATTAATGGGATAAATATGAGTGTTCCTGGATTCTTCATCACAAATGGCCTTCATATTTCAGTTGTGCTCTCGTCAAGTGCAGAACAGAGGGAGATCATCGAATATTTTCAGAATCCAATGTCTACCTAAATTGCGTATTGGTGTAGAAAATGCAGGGGAATTCGTCATTGGTACCAACAAGGAGGTTGAAGCGAGAGCGAAAATCCCCAATGTTTGAGCACTCTTCCTTCTATTTCTACCTTAAAACCTTAACGCAAGGGAGCAGTACGATCGTACGAAGATGGCCGAAAAAGCCCCCAATGCCAACCCAACGTTGGATGGTCCTTCGATGAAGGTCGACAAGATAGTTGGTGAAAAGTCTTGTGACACAGATTGCCCAATCTGATGTGACGAATGCTCAAATTGAGGCCTAATACTTCGTTTTTATGTCAATGCCGTTCAGAAAGGTGTCGATTCTATTGTCTCTGCTGTGGACACGAAAAGAAGGTCAAAGCAAAAAGCTCCACGATCAGGAAGAGGGGATAGGTCATATTTGGCACATAGACATGTCATCGAGGAATATTATGGTCCGTGGTTCTCGTAACATTTGTGACTTTATCTCTAGGCTGAACAGCCCCACCAGTAGGCCAAGAACGAGATCAAAAGAACGCCTGATGAAAAAGAAAGAGGGTCAACTTACCCTCACCAGACAAGACTTCATGTCCCAGTATGTTAAGATATTCTTACTTCATGCATACTTCTCTGCTTCTCAATTGCATCTTTATTCGCTCTCATTTCTCCTTCTTAACATTTTCATTTTTAGTCTCTTAGTGGTCTCTCTCTCTCTCTCTCTCTCTCTCTCTCTCTCTCTCTCTCTCTCTGCATGTCCTTCACTCTTTCTTTCCCAATAGCTTGCTTGTCCTCATAACATAGAGTTCACTGTTCGATCTATACAATATGTATTGTTGTTGGTGCTGCGTTCCCATCAAATCAATTTCTTCTCATCAATATTATCATCGTCTTTATGATTGCCTCATTGGACAGGGAGGAGAAGTTCCTCGAAGCGGAGCTTGCAAAGTGGGTCAGTGAGACCACAGGGGCAAGTATAGATTCAAACAACATTGTTCAAGGTCTTGTAGGCTTGTAGGGAAGGAGAGAGAATGCGAGACAGAGAGAGAGAGAGAGAGAGAGAGAGAGAGATAGAGCGATATTGATCCTTGGCTCGTCCTTCATTTCCTACTTGGCGGGTGAATATTTATACAGGCTTAGCGTCTGGCGAGGTCCTCTGCGATCTTCTGCAGGCATGTGAAGGCCCAAAAGTTCACGGTTGATTGTCAGAAGTATTTATCATCGTTCTTCGTCGCCATCATTGTACATTCCAAAATGATGATGATGATGATGAGCTACAGATGTGTATTTTAAGAGTGCATTGAATATAGGGCTGAAGCGCCTGGAGAAATATGACAAGAAGCTGCAATCATGGCACGCGCGCAACAACGTCACGGTATAGTGAGAAGGTTTGGGATGGGTACCTTGCCCATTCGAAGCCATTCAATAGGGTGAAGGTGTGCGTGCTGCCTTTGCTTCCGTGCATTTTGGGATCGCTGTGACATTAGTCGAGCACTGTGTCTGAGTGATATACGTGTTGCACTGTTTATATTATATATATATATATATATATATATATATATATATATTTATATATATGTGTGTGTTTGTGTATGTGTGTCAGTTGTTCCAAGCGGCAGCAGTTAAGTACGGGTGAGAAGTATTGAAAAAAGAAATCTGCTGAAACAGTAGCTTTGATTGACACATTGGATAATATGAAATGCGAGCGAATTCGGTTTCATACCCCACCTTCGACACGGTTGACTCGTCTTCGACGTTACTTGTCGCAGGAGGCACAAAATCAAATACATTTTTAAAAAAGAGATCTGTTGGTTTTGAGTTCTTCAAAACTGTCAGCAGACAACCTTCCAGAAACATAGTAGTAATAGTGCACGGCACCTTAATGAGGGCGCTTGGGTTGTATGCGCTAAAATGACGTTGATTAATTTATAATTTATGCCAGAGTGGACAGGCTCGACGTGCTGACGCCAGAGGACCTGGAGCGCGGAAATGTACAAAATGATCAATTCCTGAGAATGAGAATATTGGAACATGATGATGATGATGTTCACAACGCTGTTATGCTTGAAACAATAATGCAGCTCAAAAATGTCCAAAACTGCCTTCTGGCCGTCGCACGCATCGCCACGATCTACGGTAGTCACTCACGTCTCGAATCTGCGCGACTGTGAGTGCTTCACATTGCGACGCCTACGTTTCAAACAACAACATCCCACGAATATACAACAAACACATAGTAATTAATGGACAGCCCGCATGCTCACACAGATGGATGACCTTTTATTGATATATCTGTGCGGCGAATACATTGCAGGGAAAGCAGCCCCACACTCTGTATTATGTGCAACAGTAGGAGTTTTCATCGATCGGATTTTCAACTGTTCTCTCTCTAACAGAAACCTTTTGTTTTTGCTGCTGTCCTATGGTGTAGGCATTGCCATTCCAGAACTGCTAGAGGACGAGCTCAACAAGAGGGGGATTGGTACATGAAAAAGTCCTTCTAAACATCATACGAATTATTATTCTCACCGCATTTGTAATACGAGTGGAGGAGGGCTGTAGCTGTGCAGATAGCAACGATTTGCTTGCCGTACTACTAGGTGTTAGCAGCCTGGAAGGCAAGAAGATCACCCTCTCCGACATCAACGAGTAATTTAATATTAAGAGTTGTTGTTGTTGGTGGTGGTGATGATGTGATGATGATGATGATGATGATGAGGTTTGCCATACAGCACGTTTGTTGGATGCCGCGACCCAGACAGTGTGAGGATGGAGAATAAACAGACGGAGACAGAGGTAACTTACTCTTACTCCGCCATCGTTTGTGTGTGAAAAGTATCATCGCATCAAACTTGCAACAAGCATGTTACGACACTCATTCGCGGAATGGAACATACGTCCAAAAGTCCACACGGAAGCAGCATCGCTTATCTCTCTCTCTCTCTCTCTCTCTCTCTCTCTCTCTCTCCCTCCTCAGAGTTAAATGCCTCTTTCACTCCTAGTATACACACGCACACCTATGATACGCACACCTATGATACTCTATTCGGACATCATCAGTGATTCTCCGCCCTCTTCCACTCCACTCGAAAACAAAGGGAAATGCGCCTGTGCTAATACGAGCTTGGTTATATCTTCGTGTTCCCCTCCCCTTCCCCATCTAGCAATTTACGATTGTGGTGAATAAGGAAGAGCAGAAAGTGGCCTTCCAGACCAAGTAGGAAGAAATAAGCAACACTCAGAAGAAAATATATTTGCTCTAGATATCGACTAAAATATGTGTCATTATTTGCGATTCTTTCCCTCTTTCTCTCTCTCTCTCTCTCTCTCTCTCTCTCTCTCTCTCTCTCTCACACACACACACACACACACACACGCACACATACACACACATACACACACATACACACACACCCGTAAGCCAAACGGAGCATGGCATCTGCTGGATAGCATTTGCAAGTTGGGCTCTGTCCTATCTTCCTGCAGAATTCACTTGACTTAAGCCACCCTTTCCACATTTCGCCTCCTCCACTTTGTCACGTATATCATCATCATCATCATCACCAACAACAACAACAACAACAACATCACCAATACCATCAACATTGTTAGTCTCTGACGCATACCTGCTGCTATTCCAACAGCACAGGACGTTATCTCTGCATAGGCATCGATGGTGGTTAACACACACTAACAGAGCTGCTGCCGCTACCACTTCTTCAATATACGAAGATATTCTGCAAGGAGAGCTTCATCGTAGCCGATAAGCGCTGCGACGATATTAGTGAATGACAGCACGCTGTATCCTATCGATGTCCTCCGCTTGTTTGATTCGTTCGAAGAATGCCCACCTCCTCTTTCCTTTCTTCAGGACGTCTGAAAACAACTACCTTGATGCTGGACGACTGTAAATTTTCCCTCGGAGCGAACAAAAACCTAGCCAAAAAGTCTGGAATCCTCCCCTTTTGCTTTGCGCCCCAATCCCCTCATGTTCTTTGCGCACGGTTTCTTTCTCTCTCTCTGGCCTCGCTCTCCTCCCTCTACACACACATACAAACAGAGGCCACACACCCACCCACCCACACACACACACACACACACACACTGCGGTTGATACAGACATCGGGGCTTCATAGTAATCAAGGCCTCAAACGATAAGTTTCTCGGAGTCACTTCGGAAGGTGGGGTGGATGCACAGGAGGTAGTCGAAGAAGAAGAAGAAGAAGAAGAAGAAGAAGAAGAACACTGTCGTGCTACTGCTGCTGCTTTCAATGCCGTCAGAATTCCGCAAAACTATCATATTTTTAGAATTTGTTTGTGAAAGAACGAACAGTACTTCTTCCTCTGCCTCTTCGATTGCTGCTGCCGAAGAGGAAGAAGAAGAAGATGATGATGATAATCCCTTCAATCCATCGTAGAAGGTGCTGGAGAAGTGTCTCTTCCGGCTACGGATCGCTACGAAGACGAAGAAGAAGAAGAAGAAGAAGGAAGACAGCAAAAGGTAGTTGTATTGCATTGCAGGGAGAAGGAGAACATGTGGGTGGGTGGTCCCTCTTCCTCCTCTTCCTCTTCCTTTCGTCTCGTCCCTTCCCCCCCAGCAATAATTACACGGCGAAAACGTTATCTACGAAGATCTGCCTGCTGCTAGTACTTGAGAAATGCTGCTGCCGATAAGAAGGCTTCTTGCATCATCGGTGCTTTGCTTGCGAATGATGACCGTGGTTTGTCACTGTGGCACTTCCGTCATGTCCTGCTGTGATTTACACCTCTTCCTCCCTCCCTCCCTCCGATATTGAAAGGCAATCAGAACCAGTGACTGAGCAGCCCAGTGGGCTTGAATCAGCAGCTGGCATGCTGGATGACGTCGAATACCCACTGACACAGGTGGTGGGAGAGAGAGAGAGAGAGAGAAAAGTGTTGTTTTTTTTTAATGCGAAGGAAGAGGATGGGGTCTCCGCCGAACTATTTGGTTTATGATCCAAATGCTTAATGCCTCTTCTACTCTTCTCATCCCTTCCTCTCCTTCCTCTCCCCACGCTTTTGCTGTTGTCGTCGCATGGTGTGCGTGGTCGCGTCGTTCTGCATAGTCAACCTTGCTAGAAAGCGGAAAGCAGCAGGGGGAGCTCCTAGAAGGGGGCGAGGGAGGAAAGGCCGTGACAGATAGCTTGCTCGGAAATCGAAAAGTGAGTAAGTCAAGTCGTCAGGGGAAGGGCGGAGGGGGGGAGATAGGCATCGAAAAAGTTTAACTGTGTACGACAAAGAGTGATTCTCCGTCTTCTTCTCCTCTTTGTCTTCTTTTCATTTATCCTTGCCCCCCCCCCCATCTCTCACCTCCACGAAGTACTGTTGCTGCTGCAACTGCTGTTATCTCAACTTTGGTATGAGTTATATCCGCAAATATAGTGCAGCACAGTAGTTGTATTAGCATGGTGATGTTGATGAGGAGGATTTGTAAGCATGGTGATGATGATGATGAGGAAGATTCTCCTAACCTTTGTTTCATATATCTACAAAACAATAAATCTCTTGATATGAGATAATATGCTTGCCGTTTCTGTGACTAAATGCCAATCGCATTCTGGTTCTCGTGCGATGAGAGCGAAGGCGGAGAAGAGATCATAATGATGATGATGATGATGCTGACGATAATGATGATGCTGATGACGATAGAAAGCATGATAACGCTACCTGGATATTCCTCAGCATTGCCTTATACGACCCCCCCCCATCCCCGAAAAATCTTTTTGCGTGTTATGATTGGCGTCTTCAAAGGGTCACTAGTGACGTGTTGTTGCGGCTGCTGCTTGCTCGAGGTAATAACAAGAGGCAATAGATAATCATCATATATCAAAGAATTATTGCAATGCTGCACCTTTCATCTAAAAAATTGTGGAGAAGAGAGGCGGATCCAAGGAGAGAGCACCGACGGAAAGCGACAGTGGGAGGGAGTGAGAAAATATTGGCCGAATCTGAGTTGAGAAATTGTCTCTCAGTCAAAGGACAGCAGTTCTAGTGCAAAACCCTATGATGACTAGGGAGGGGGAGGAGGACGTGCAAAAGTTGTCAATGGTAAATGACCTATATAGAAGAAGAAGAAGAATATTATGATGTAGCGATCATATTTGCAGACTCGAGACACCTTACTCTTTATTTGAATTTCTCTTCCCCCTTCTTCCCCCTTCTTCCCCCCCTTCGCTCTCCGTCTCTCCCCTCCCCAATCGCTGGTAACTGCGAAATTTTAGTCTCTCATCACATAGTAATGCTGCCGCCGTGTTGGACTTGAAAGAGTCTTCCCATAATGAATGAGGGATGATGATGAAGATCAATATGAACTCTATTCCATTCTTACTCCGACACTATAACACCACTACCATCGTCACGGTATGCATTGTGGCACTCCCTAGCTCTATGGTAATATTATGCACGCATTGAAAGATCGTCGTCATGTTTCTAGATGAACATCTCGTCAGCGATGCACATGTGAGCGACTGCGCTATTAGCTAGGCATCCATATCTTGTTGGCTAGTTGGCACATGCATGACCAAGGTAATGGCCTCAGGCATTGCAGCAATTATATGCATGTGCGTCTTATAACTACGTCATCGCCTAGCTTAATTTGCGTTTATAGTAGGTATGCACACACACACACACACACACACACACACACACATGTACCGCGCATTCTAGCATTACTGAAACAAGCAACTAATCATTAATTAAAAAACGGTGGCTTTGTGCCTTTGCATATTTGTGTTCAACTTCTAAGCGTATATGCTCTTGACGTAGTACTGGTAGTACTGCTAGGTAGCAACGGCCAATACGTACTTCAAATCGATAATGCTCTGAACAATTTCTTGTTATAGCACGTGCTGCATAGGCCAAGCTTACGATACGCGTAAATGGAACGTGCTTGCTTGGGTGTGTTGATTTCTCTTTCTCTTATTCATGCTGTGCTACGATCGATCGATGCTAGGATGGCGTGACACCACTACATATACACCACATTGCGTCTGAATGATTATTTATCACGACGTACATCGATAGCTCCATCAATTATAATTGATATGCACAGCATCCAGTCTCTTCATTTCTATGCAATCATCTTCATCTTAAAATTTTCATTGTCGGCCAGCAAGCGTCGTTGTAATAAGTATCATTAAAGTACGCGTCGTCTTCCCTCGTCCGCAAGGTGTCCACGACGACAATGATGATAATGATAATTCGTCGGAACCAGGAATCACGATCGCAAATGATCCTTAGATATGTGATGCCGGTGACACACACACACACACACACACACACACACACACCAACCCACACACACACAGCTTCTTCAGGGCCTTTCAGAAGTAGTCCTCGAGATTGATCTCCTTTTCCTGCCTTCCACACACACCACAGCTTCCACACGCGGCTGAGCCAAATCGATTCAGATGTCCCCCCTGAAAACAGCAATATAAACATCAACTACTCGGACTGATACCAACTCTATCACTACGAGATGGCTACACAACAACAACAACAACTACTACTACTACTACTACTACTCACTAGCGCATGCTGCTACGTTCTCACTACCTTGGGCTTGTTGGCTATGAAGAATATCAAACTTGCAACAGCTGAAAAAGAGTATTAGGGAATAATATCACGAAATGCATGAATCATCGGCGAAAACCAGCAAATGCACCAGCAGGTGAGGAGAGCGCAGGATGAGCGTAGAGAGAGGGAATGGTCATGCTACCATCCTCACGACGAACGAATGCGTATGTATACATGCGACGCTTGGTGTCATTGCAACTATTCTCCTCCTACTACTTCTACTACCGAGTGAGGGCAGCCCGAAGAGGTACACGTAGGAATCAGTATCGAACCTGATCATCATCATCATCATCATCATCATCATCAGATGAAAGTAAGAGAGAGCCAGACAAGATCTATAAATGCCTCCTCCTTACAGTTGGCATGTGCCGTGAGCATATGTGTTGTTGATGATGGGCAATATCTGACGCAATAACCACCCACAGATCTCACTTCCACTCTCACTCCACAAACCTACCTACTTACCTACCTCGTTTTCTCAAATAACTCCTCTTCTTGTCGTACGTTCACGTTTCCTGCACGCAAGAAGGAAACGAACCAACAGCGGTGTAATGTGCGCGGGTAGCATTTAACCAAAAAATGAACACACACACATTATAAAACTTATAAAATGAATAAATATAACCACCTACTGTCTACATTTGTGTATGTGTGTGCGCGCGCGCCTTGTGGCCATCTTAAAATAGCAGCTACCTGCAAAGCGACCATAAATCGTATTGCCAGCGGCTTCGACTGACATTTGATACAGAAAGGAGGGGGGAGAGAGGGGGGAGGAGCGATATGTATTAGGCAGAAGCAGAAGCACAATTCATTTGTCAATTCACAAGGCATGATGCTTCCGGAGAAGCTCTTCTTTATGAACGACGTCCTAACAACCAACAAGCTTAACCGACCTGGCGTTTGGAAAGCACGGGGCATCTCCTTATGCCCCCCGAAAGCTACATATCGCTTCTTGCTATGAGAGCCAGAATACGCGTCGGATGATGATGACGATGATGATGATGTTGTTGACTCCTGCGCACCAGGGTGCATCGCCTTCATCCATGCATAAAACCAAAACAACAACAACAACAGCAACAACAACCACAGAAAAGAGTCCAATGAGTATTGCTTCTGGAGAGTCACCGCATACTTTCCATCCTCATCATCGATCAGGCAAATCGATCCATGCACGACAACACACAGCAGCTGCTTGCTTGTTTTTTCCTAGTTTGTTCGTCGGGACGAATCTGTCTACATCGCATGGACAAAAATATGGAGGTGTACTCCGTCCTCCCGACGGGAGAAAAGCAAGGAGAAAGCGTTCATCGATGATGCGGCTGATATGTGCCGCAATATCCTTCCCCTCCCTCCCCTCCTCACCTACCAATTCCCAATTATTCTGTCAAACTAGCCTTCTTTCCTACCTGGTGAGAGTTTTTAACTCGGTCTTGGCGCCGTGTCGTTTTCGAGGCAGATGGCATGCTTTCGCCGACTACTTTCTGCTGCTCGGCAGTTGCCTGGCCCCGCCCCCCCTCCCCTCCCCGATGATTATCCTCCTCCTCCTCCTTTACGATTCCCGCCACGTCGTTGTCCGATTCTAGCTTTCCGAGGAAATCATCGGCTTCAACGTTTACCGATTGTGTTGTTGTTGTTGTTGTTGTTGTTGAGGATGATGATGATGATAGTGTGGTTGCGTTTGCCAAAGGCCGCTGATGCTGTTGTTCTTGTTGTTGTCCTTGCAGCGGCATCGTCCCCCTCTGCCCCTCCTTTCGTTGTTCTTCACTTCCAGCCTCAGGTGGAAGTGATGCTGTTTCTTCGTCGACTGCAAGGTCAACTGCATGGTTTTGGTGGTCATGCTGCTGCTGGTGGTGGTGGTGGTGGCTATGATCTTCCTCAGCCTTTTCTGTCTCCCCCAGCGCGAAAGTTGCCTTGGTTAGGAAGGTGAGCTTTGCAGTGACACCCTGTACCATCCAATGCTGCTGCGTATGTAACTTGCTGTTCAAGCTCTCACTATTTCTAACATCATCTTGTTGTAGCTGTTGTTGTTGCTGTTGTTGTAATTCTTCTCCTTCTTCTTCCTCTAGTAACACAGCTTCTCCGGAGGAGTCACAAGTCCCTATCCAGCTCCCCTGCGAGGACACGTGCTTCTTAACGCCGTACTCTTCTAAATTTAGCAGCTGACCGGTCGCCGCCTCCTTCTTCTTCGTCTCGGATGACAGCACAGCATCTTCGGGATCTCCGGTAATCAAGGCTGATGCCATCGGTTCTTCTGTCGACGAACGCTTGGATTTGAGCATGTCTGGGAGGTCTCCAAGAAGAATATGCGGAATATCACTCGTGAATTCCGCCCCCCCGCCCCCCTCCCTTTCCTCCAGATTCTCCGTGCCCATACTCGTGGGTGCTGTTCTCCCGTCTCCCCTCCCTCCACGTCGACGGTGTTGGTGGATGCGGTCGCCGCTGTCGAGGTGGGAGTGTATGTGGCCGTGCTGCTTCATGTGCTGCAGCTGCCACGTGCGCTCGGACGCGTAGCTTGAAAACTGAGGGCAGATAGCGACGGCGGGAAGGGGGGGGGGGGGGGGGGGCGTCCAAAACCAGAAGATATGGTAGCGGCGCAAAGGAATATTAGAGGTATGTGCGTCGTGGTACCTGTCCTGGTGGATTTCGGTATGTCGGTGCAAACGGCGTGGTTGTGGCGGGTGTCAGCGTGAGGCATGTCACAGAGAAACGCACCCCCCCCCCTCTCCCATCCCCATTCGTCTCTGACGCCGCGTCTCCAGCAACGATTTCGGCATCGATAAAGCTGAGGGGGGCGGGCGGGAGGGAGTGAGGACACAGGATGTGTGTTATTTATGGTTAGGGCAAGTATGTTTGTTTGTGCGGTGGTGGCTGCTGATATTGATCTGCCCTGTAAGAAAAATCCCCCTTTTCCTTTAAAGGACTATCATGGAGTTGAGAGTGTTCCTTCATGTACGACGATGAGTTATTGGCGATTGGCATGAATGCTGGTATACCCTCTCTGATCAGCGAAGGAGGGTAGGAGTCGAGCGTTGGCATTGTGAATCGGGAACCGTGATAGCAGCACTAGGCCTGGATTGCCAGCGAACTCAACGCTACCAGATGCCATGAGTACAAATACACAAAGGAGGAGGAGGAGGAGGAGGAGGAGGAGGAGGTGAAAAATACAAGAACAAAGAAGAAAAAGAGACGGATAGACAGGGGAGGACGGAGGGGGGGGGGGGGGGGGAGTAGTGAAGAAGAAGCAAGAGCAAAAATTGATTTCAGGGTAAACAATAATGGCGAAACTTAAAAAACAAAGACCTGTTGAGATGTTCTATTGGATGCTTACATAGTGAATAATAAACGAGTAAGGGAAGATCAAGAACAATTCAGAGTGGCCATCGTCGAATGGACAACAGTCTCATCCTCATTACCTCTTCTTCCGTGTGCACTCGTCGCCGCCCCATCTAAATTTATCATCTTGGAACTCTGCGTAGGGCCTTTCTCCGAAGCTGCTCGTCGTCTCCCTGCCTTGGCCCCACCTCGCGTTTATCGACAGTCTTGAGTGTGCTCTGGCCTCTTCATACCTAAGGATGGCAATAGCGATTTATCAGGCGAACGATAGCTCTTTCCGGGTCACACAAAAGGGCACACGCAGAGCCTCCTTGTTATTCGTAGTTCAAACACGGCGGCCAAACTCCAGCGTTTGTGATTGAGTCATCCAAATCAAGATCGAGAAGATGGTGGGTAAGTGAGAACGATGTTGATGGCTTTTCTCTTTTTCTACTCTGTACTTCTACAATGGCTGCTGCCGCTGTGCGTTGTTGCTGCTGCTTACACTTACCATGAGAGACAAGACCAGCATGTTGCACCATTTTTCGCTCGTAGCACATCCTGAAATTAGATCACGATAACAACACGCACGCACGCACAAACACCAGATAACAAACTTAATCAGTCTCTTTCCTATTCCCTTGTTGTTTGCAGTAGCAGCGGTAGCAGCTGCGCATTGCTACACACATCCTAGAAAAAGTAGTCACCGCAACACTATCGTCGTCGTCTTGGCTTTTCTGTGTGTTACTACCATAGCACAGTTGAGTGCAACGCATTTTCTGTGTTCTTCAGCCTCCCCCCCCTCCCCACATGTATCTTGTACACATCTCGAAAACCGGGTATGCGTCTAGAAAAAGGGTGGGGGGAAAGCAACGAAAGCAATCAGAGTATGAAGTGATGCAGCGTCTATCCATGATACCATAAATCATATTCTTGAAACACGTGATCACACAGGCTGTTTTTTCCTCGATGTGGCTGTTAACAGGAAGTACCTTTTCGTGACATGCTGGAGAGTCGCCATCTTCACGTTGTTTTGCCGTTTGGTTGGAAAACGCCAGTCCGTATGGAAAACGGGTTCTACGTCCTAGGATAGCAGCACAGAAAGGTAACCAACAGCAAATATTAGAAGAAATTGGATCAGGGATAGATAGACAGAAAAAGCGAGAGAGAGAGAGAGAGAGAGAGAGAGAGAGAGAGAGATATGGGGGGGGGGGGGGGGGGAGGGAGAGATCTGGAAAATTGATGTATGTGTAAAGTAGGGTTCATTGGGAAGGAGGAGGGAAAAAGATCAACCTGCGAGAATGAAGGAGTTTGCCAAACCACGTGTTTTGACGAACCCCACGGTTGTTTTTGGACCGTGGGGTGCCAAGCCACACCAACCATTCCCGGATCCGGAGGGTCCAACGGTAGGAATTTTTCTTTCGGCCCTACGAAGCAATCCATCCATTTCGCATTCGAAACATATCACCAACCCCTCTTATCGCATATACATGGCATTGTCCGGCATTTTCACGGTCTAGCACTCAGCTACTCGTTTACTGTGAAAAATTCAAAAGTACCCGGAAACAATCACAAAACAGGTACATAATGCTTAAAGAACCACCTTCTCCTCTCTTTGATTGACATTGAGTTCGGGCGGTAGCGCGAGCGTTAGTGATGCAATGGAGGTACTAGGTGGAGGAACATTATGGCGCGGGTCTGCCCAAGTAATTAGAATCGAGGCGGCCAGGAGGATTCTTCTCATGGTAGGCAGAGGGCCGGGAGAAGCTGGAGAGGCCTAGCTGGAGCCCATTGTTGTCCTCTTTCTTATAATTTAAATTTTAGAAAATAAATTTACGATGTTTATCCGATATAATGACGATAATCGAAAACATCGGGAAAGCTCCAAAAATGAGTGCCGTCCATGTTTGAAGGAAGACATAGAGATATTTGCGACAACCTTTTCGACTTGTCGCTTATAAATAATATCGAACATTTTCCGCCCCACAATGTTGTCTCCGAAGCGATGACGTTTCCGTCTGTCTGATAGTGCAAATTCAAGCACAATAGTGAGAATTTCGGTTATCCTAAGAGCTGTTTTTCCCATAATATACCCACTACGACAGAAAATATTGACACATATTGAAGAATATACAAGGCATTTAGTCCATCTTCTGGCCATAATTCTCGATGAAAAATGGAGCCGGGTGCTAATTAATTCAGTTTTCCTCAAAAGCCCTGTGTTTCAAGCAAAATATCAAATAATCCTGTGTGAACTAGGAACAATCGTACCTAGAGGAGATTTCTGCACGCGAATCCATCCGGGCAAATGAGTATTATTTAACGATTGCTGGGTAATTATATCTAACGTCATGAAGATTATGAAGACGTTAGACTTTAATAAACGGGATTTTAAGTGCGTGTGCGCTTGTAGTGATAGGCTGCCAAATTCGTAAGCTTTGAAGCAGAATTTTGGTAGCATGATAAATGCCTAATTTTAAAATGGTATTATAATGTTTTATGTCGTACATATATTATACAGAATATTTTGATAATCTATGTGTTAAAGATGATACCATCTCGATCTGCCTTCAAATCTTGAAAGACCTTAGGGAGAGAATGTCGTTCATCTCACAGCTTGCAACCCGCTTCCCTGGCATGGCTCCTGCTGCCAACGCCGTCCTCAAACCCTCCAAGTCCCTCGAGGCTGCCGGACAGGTACTTTCAAATATTGCATATTTCAAAAGACGATGAATACTTTCTCTTTGAGAGAGGGGTAGCGTGGTCATTGGGAGCATCCATACCCCTCACAGTTGTTTGCGTGGCTACATTCTACCGCTGCTGTGGAAATCTGAGTGATGTTGATAAACAACACATAGGACATCATGGTGCAGAGGTTCGCCTACTGGTACCGCTACTTGACCACGTACGGGGACACCATTGCAAAGGCCAAGACCCAATTTCCTGTAGGCCAACCAACAAACAAAATCACTACAGTTGAGCCATAATAAAATATTTTACGATGTCACAATTTCTAGCACACTTAAAAATATTAGAATTTATGATAATGAGGGGGAAATTGCAGACTGAATCCATACATGTAAAAAGGTTGTCAAGGATAAGATTATGGCCCCAGCTGAACTGACCTACAGGGAGCTTGCTGTTGGTTCTGTTTGCGGTCTTCAAATCTATGGTGCTTACGTCGTGGGGGAGATGCTTGGCCGCAAGAGCATCATCGGCTACAACCAAGGAAAGAAGGCGCATCATTAGATAAATTGACACCGTGAAGAAACAGGAGTCCTCACCGAAGATCTGCAAGTGAGACGGAGGGCACAGAGACCCTCTGAGGCCAGCTTCGATATTACGCAAGTAGGCGTAAAGTTATACCGTGAATAAAGTTTGAATCCTGAAGGAAATACGTGCTTTGCATAGACAACAAATATCGCACAATGTCCGTTCATCCTCTATGTCTGTTTCTACGTTCTGCTGTACCATGCAGCACAAGCGAGAGTGTCCGCTAAGTATGCTATAATGCATGTGCGTGTCGAACGTTGTGTCTATTATGATCATGTATTAGCGATGCTGCGCTTGCATGCAATGTGTATGGCAGCTAGGGCACACATGTTGCCATGCTAGCCACAGCTACGACGTGGGGCCTTCACCCAACTGACGCATGGAGCTAGCTAGCCAAGACACGCGCTCATCGCTCACAACAATGACATGTGTCTGCTACATCGTCGCGCGGCGCTAGCAATTTTTTGCATTCCTAGGCAAAGGAACAACTTTGTCACACAGAATTGCCAAGCTAGCAAGGTGTGGAACGCTAGAACGCGATCGAGATTGCGCCGGCGCGGGGGCGGGCGGGCATTTGTTATTTGTTGTAGAAGCACCCACGCTCGTTTTGCAAGATGATGGAGCAAATTTGCGTGTCAAGTGCACCCATGACTGTCATTAGAATTGATTGCGCCATCTGGCCTCAATTAATTTTTTAGAGGCGAACACGTTCCCTAGGTTTAAGCAATTTAGTACTTCGTGCCAAATTTGCTATTGATGAAACCAGCGTGCAGGCGCATGTGGAATTCCTAAAGATTATATCATTGTTCCAGCCTCAGCAACAAAGAAAAGAGGAGGGTCACATCACTAATCCCATAGACTACCGCACTACTGCCTCATGATTCGATATTTTTTTAAATATAAATACATGTATATTTCTATATATATATATATATATATATATATATATATATGCCTGCGTTAAATGTGTACTTGCGCTATTCCGTGCATAAAAAGCACATCGTAAGGCAATATATTCATACACAGCCTCCTACCGTCACGAAGACAGAGCAACCCCTGGCGTCATCGTCACGAGGTGCTGCCCATTTGAAATGTAACAACAAGCTGCCCTCATTGAAATCCCCCTGTATGTGTTCGGCCAATCTCAGACATATATAACCGCACAATCTTCGTGTACGCATATGTGAATATTTGATTATCTGTATCTCTCCCTGCTACGCGAATCATACAGCGGCCTGCAGCTTGAATCTTTGAAGCCCCTCTGCCGACGATGCGAAATCTAGGTTCCCCCCCTTCTCCTCTTCCTTCTCAAAGCTACAGCACTTGCTGAAGAAACAAAGAGGATTTAGTATTCGCCACACAAGCTCAAGGAAACAGGGGCATCTATTCGAGCGAGAGGAGAGAATGGTACGAAGGAGACGGATGCAAAGCATTAAAATCTATCGATTTTTTAGATTACAAAAGATAGACGGAGCTGATTCGCAACATGTCCCTCTGCAGCATTCATTCCGATTACGACTACGATTGGTGCAGCAGTGCTGCTGGATTCTCTTATTTAATGGCCGAACCTTAGGCTCCACACGACGTGTTTGTGCTCGTCCCACAGGCAAAAGTCCACGATGACAGCCTAGCAATAGCATAAAGTAGCTTAGATTTGCTGGCGTACATTCCAGCACTACAGCAACATCACGATATCTAAGTGTCTCGAAGCTGATGAGTATGAATGGGCTCCGAAAGGAGAGGATAGCCAACACCACGCTCACCATGCATGGATGTAAGCATGCACACGCACGTTGGGAACAGAGCCGCTGAACGCTTCTGTCCTCCACGGAAACTGCAACGGAAGGCTGAAGGGATGATCCAAGATAAACCAAGATTTATGTATATCATCGCGTGCGTGTCCATTCATTGAGGTGTGTGGGGGCGACGGGAGGTGTAGTCGGTTTCATCCTCATTCTGTTCATCCATAGTTTTGGGGGGAGGGGAAGCTATTGCTGCGACCTATCCGGCGATTTCATGTCGAAGCGCTTCAGTAGTCCTTTCTTGACCGTGATGCGCTCACCAGGGGACATACTGGAATCTGTTCCTGTTGCGATTGTTTTCGGAAGATTTTTGAGAGGGGAGGGAGAGAGAGAGAGAGAGAGAGAGAGAGAGAGAGAAGAGGAAGAAGGAGGGCAGGGACATGCTCGGTTTTTACATGTTAGAAGTTCTTAGAACCAGATATGAGGGGGAACACGTAGGATTTCGTAGCTCCAGATGCGTCCTGCTTTCCGAATATCTTCCAGCCACATTTGTATACCACACACACACACACACACACACACACACACACATTCGGGTTTCACATCTTTGCGTTCATATATGCCCTTGCTATCGGTTTATATGTAGAAATCCAGAAATACGTGATAGAGAACACCGTACCTCTCGGAAGCTGGATTTCCTATACAATGAAACATAGAGCGCATAAGCAATAAATACCGTTAAATTGAATTTCTATAGATGCTCTTGGTGACTTAATCACACAACACTACACACTATACAGCCAAAATTCAGTTGGCGGCTAGCCAATGAAGGCATGCGAACGAGTACTACCAGGTCTCTACCCCCCTATCTTCTCTCTCTCTCTCTCTCTCTCTCTCTCTCTCTCTCTCTCTCTCTATGTGTGTGTGTGTGTGTGTTTCTCATTCTCCCCCTTTCCCTCTCTTCTTAACACTTACCAATATTCTACACCGGGATGTCGGAGGGCGATGCGAGCTTCAAATCGAAAGTTAACGAGCATGGAAGTATATATATATATATATATATATATATATATCAAAGACAAGGAATACGACAATAAATACGACGACAGTGCATCAATGTGGCAAAGTTCTTGCTAGGGCACACACACACACACACACACACACACACACACACACCTGAATAGCCGTGCAAACCGTATTGACGGTCGATGTCATCAGGAACCACCTACATAAATGACCATAGTGTAAAAATGCAACATTTACATTATTATTGCCATTTAAATAAAGCGATATACTGCGCGCGCGCGCGCGCACACACACACACACACAAGCAATACTATCATTTAAAAAAATGAAATCGATCAGTATATCGGCTTTGGCTCTGTCGTTATATCCTCGAAATTGGTGTTAAATCAACCGGTTTTCGTGGGATATCGACAGGTACCTGTACCATTACTACTACACGACTCTCTCTTCTCGTTTCTTTTCCACCTTATGGAAAGGCCGTTTCAGACTTTGAATTTATTGTTGCCAAAACGGGAGAAATAATGAGAGAGAGAGAGAGAGAGAGAGAGAGAGAGAGAGAGAGAGAGAGAATAAAGAGTAGTGAAAACACCGGGTAGGATAGAATTGATGTTGAGGCACAAACAGATAGATGACTTCATCCATACGCATCATTTCTATCACAGTAAAATATCAAATCATGCCCATAAGTGCTCGGTATTATCATTTGGTTTTCTGCTCACATAATACATTGAAAGGGTCGCCAAGAATGGGATATTGATAGCCATGAAAGACAGCACGCTCGACCCCTCTGTCATCATTAGTATTTGAGGAATGTAGGGTTACGGGTAGGCAGGGGCAAGGGAGGGAGTCGTTTAAAAAAGGAGGAGAGGCCAACGAGTGCAACGTTTGAAGAAGAAGAAGAAGAAGAAGCGCATCGAACTTGAACGCGTCAATGAATAATTTTGTGTGTGTGTGTGTGTGTGTGTGTGTATGTGCGTGCGTGGTGTGTTTTACGTGAGGCACACGAGTCCCCGGAGAAGGCCCTGATGGCGAAAACAAAATACTTTTTTAAATTGCTAATAAGAGAGAGATCGTGATAAGTAAAATGCCTTCCTTCTCTCTGTTAGAGTATGAAGCTTTTCAAGATGTGTTTCTTACCCTGCAACAACTGAGCATGAGCATCCGTTGGACGTTCTCATTGTTAACTGATGCAGCTGCATACTACAGCCTTTGCTAGCTTCAACAAGCTTCCACGACTAAGTAAAAGGCCAAAAGATGATGATGTCGACAACGACAACGACAACGACAACACAGTGTTGAAGAAACGAAAGATAACATAAGCTCTGAACAGCACGTAATAGAATTTCATGCCTTCTTCGTAAAAACAGCTTTTATCAGCTGGGCCCTTGCGCAGATCCGCGAGCTGTAAATAATCACATGAACGGAGCTATGAATGTGATTTAAGATGCACTGTTGCGCCCACACTCAGGCACAACAAGCATGCACACATATAGCACACATATTTATTTCTAGATACGCAGACCGGGGGCACAGTTAAAATGGAGAGCCCGACGGCAGAGTCAATTACGGCCACAGCAGGTGTGGTGGTACCTACCTCTTCACAGAGAGGATGAGATTTATTGCTGTTGAGTTGTCGAAGCGAACATTCTCTGGGAGGAGAATCTTAACGCATGTCGCGCCTTCGTGTACCCTGTTACCATCAAACTCAGACAGGTCATGAGATGAGCAATAACACACACACACACACACACACACACGATAGACCGTAATTTCTTTCGTACCGCTCTCCCCCCCCCTCTTCTTCTTCTTCTTCTTCTTCTGTTAATGTGGAGAAGGGGAAAGAGGGAGCGATTGTGCGACGTATGATCATAGGAATTCATTTTCAGCGGTGTACACCATGTCTTTGCTTTGATCTCCTCAAAACCCAGAGCATATTCAGCTTTTTCTTGGGAACTTAATCGACGGGCTATCCTGAAAGAAAAGGCCAACAATCACCATGACCAGGAACTCTGAGAGAATAACATTTATCTCCACGAAAAAGAGAGAGATATTTGATCGAAAGGGAGAATACCCGCTGGTTCGAATCACTCCACAATTCACCTTAGAATGTAGACAAAAACGAGGAGTGAGTGAAGAATGAAGTCCTCTGAAAGGGAAGAGTGCTCAGCTAAGTTGACCATGAATTTGGGTTCTAAATCGTCGTAAAGCTGGCGAAGCGAAGGGAATGGGGAGCTTCGAATATGTTTCTGGAATTGAAGATTGTTCATGGAAGTCAACAGCGCGAATATCAAAATACAAACCACTGCCATACCTCATATCGTTTCCATGCAGAGGATATCTTATTGTGCTTCGACTTTGCGTGGGCTATCTCGTAAAAATTCTTCCAAGTTGTTCCCTAACACGTAAAGATACGCGCCCGTGTGTGTGTGTGTGTGTGTGTGTGTGTGTGTGCGAGAGAGAGAGAGAGAGAGAGAGAGAGAGAGAGAGAGAGAGAACGGTTATCATATGGCTTATCGTCTATAAATATTTTGGCCAGTGGTGTCGCTGCAAGTTACGTCTTCGCGTTGTGGTTGTTTTTTGAAACGAGCGCTATACAGAATCCTCCATATCCTAAATTTGCATTTCCCCAAGTCAATAAGCATTGCTATCTAAAATATGTTTATGATTAAGGGAGAGGTCTGCTTACCTATCGTCGTAACTCGCTTCGTTCGCGATCCGGCACACGGACGCCAATCGGCAAGTCGTTCGAGTATCATGTGTGAATTCAAGAACCTGTAACGCGTTGGCCCCCCTGTTTAAGGCGCTCAGATTTCCATAATATGCTTGTGTTCGCAAACCTTAAGCCAGGCCTCTTTCGGTAGGCAGCACCTTTTGATCTCTAACCTCCCACGTCTTCGAGTCGGGGTGCTTCGAGTTCTATTTGTTGCGCGAACTTTGGGCTGCTTGGATGAAGCAGGACGGGACTTGGCAATGGGATTTCTCCCGACGGTCCGCAGTGTCGATGAGGAGGATGACCGCACACCACCTTTCCCTTTCACAGCGGCGTCATTTGAAGGAGTCCTCCTCCTCCTTGTAGTTGTCCTTCTACTATTACCACCACCACTACTACTAGCAATCTTCCTCATCGTACAGGTCTTCTTGTGATCGATCTCGGTTCCTGTCTCGGTCGGCCTGCTGAAAACGCTGAAACGCCCTTACCAAACACTCGCGATATCGCAGAAATTCCAGGGGATTTATCCATCACGACAACGAATCTGTCGGGAGATCTCGCCTCGTGTGCGACCGAAATCCTCAAAATGTTCTGGAAGAAAACGCAGGCGCTTGAGCGGCGCCCCTCCTCGGCGATAAGCCAATTTGTGCAGAAAAGCCAAGCCGAAAAAATAATTTTCCGAAACAAATTCGGATCCTTGCGCCCCATCCAACCCCCCACATCGACTGCTGAAGGCGCTATGGCGATGGCGGCTGGACCCTGAAGGACAAGGTCACAGGCCCGATTCATGAAGAAAAATGAGAGGGGAGGGATTTTGTAGAGATAGTGGGAGTAGAGGGAAAGGGCTACGGGAGGAAGTGGATAACCTGCCGCCATTTCCACCAAGGATGCGATTCGGAGAAAATCTCCGCGCTGATTTTGTGCTAAGATCATTGCTTTGAGATGGGCACTGATAGAGAAACAGCAAGTGTTGGGAGTGTGGTCATCGTAGTAAACGGACCGCCCTTGATGCAGCGAATCAAAGATAAAGGAATCGTTTCGGCATATATCTGTTCAACTGTGTTCTTGTTTGGATTTCAGGGTAGAGTCGGCCTTCTTTCTTTCGTTGCGCTTGTGCTCCAAGGCATCTTTTCCGCGTATTCAACATGCAATCGACCCTTGATTACCCAGAAACGGAGGAAAATCCTCTGCAATTTCAGTGCAGTTCCGAAGGCGCATCAGGCGCAGCTGGGAAGACAGAAACTAAGGAGGATGGGGCGAAGGACGGCGCAGGGGACTTCCAGCTTCGACTGGTATTTCTTTCTTATTGTTATCCTTCTCGATTATGTTGTATAAATGCACGAGGAGCCGTAACATCATCACCCGCTGGAATCTGTTGTGGGCATCGTCGCCCTTTTTTTCACCTCCTCCTCCTCCTTCTTCTTCTTCTTCTTCTTCTTCCTCTTTCGATATATGCAGGGCCGCACGAAACGTGTTTCCACTAAGATGGACGTCAACCGGCTGCGAAATGAACTGATACAGTAGTATTCAAACACCACCACGACAATATGAAAAGTACTGCAACAAGGGCATGACAATATAAATAAATGGATCCGCATTCGGCTTCTTCTATGTGGCCTTGTGTGCGAGCGGTTGGCACTGATGCATATCTATACAACACCAGATTTGAAATTCAACATGAGGATCTCTCTCTATCAAATGGAACGCTGGGAGGTGGCTCCTTTGGCGAGGTATGTTGTTAACCCAGGGGGGAAGGAGGAGGAGGAGGAGGAGGAGGAGGAGGGGTAGATGGGACGGGTGATATCATCAGGTTGATTCTCATATCCTTAGGTGCGAGAAGGAGAATGGCAAAACGTCTCTGTGGCAGTAAAGACGATACGCTCTCGTGTGAGCGATATCAAATTTCTCAGAGAGGTGGTGGAGCTAGTTGTTTCTAGAAGGAAGTTATTGTTGTAAGAGGGAAGAAGAGAGGGACAAAATACCAAAAGGACAATGAGTACCAAATACACTGATTTTTTACATTAACATCAAGTGTCAAAAATTCAACACCGAAATTTCTGGAATGTACTCACTTTGAGCGGTTACTCCTCCCCCCCGTCTCCTCCTTCATATGTATATATGTACATATATATATTAAGGTAAAAATGATGAGTAGGGTGAACCACCCAAGGATCGTACGATTCTATGGATTTACAATGAGGTCATAGCCTTCTCTCTCTCTCTCTCTCTCTCACACACACACACACACACACACACCACGTCTATAATAGCCCGAATCGTATTGTGATGGAGCTCGTGGAGAAGGGGTCTTTGAAGGACCGGCTGAGACAGGGTAGGATCCCTCTTCAGTACTGCAGGAAGTTTGCCATTGACGTTGCTCAAGGAGTTTGTTATTTACACGGGCAAAAGCCTCCTATTGTCCACCGAGACCTCAAGCCAGAGTTAGTAGTAGTAGTAGTAGTAGTAGTAGTACTCACAACCGATAAGAAAGGGCAGGGAGGGGGGAGAGGGGGGCAAAGAGTGTGGAGAAAAGGCAAATATAACATGATGATTCTTGTTAAAGATTCGCGAAAGAAAATTAAAAAATGAATAGAAAACGCATTTTAGCGCCATCATCCAAACCTCGCAATATTGTGTGATGATATTTCTTTGGAACCTTTGTTGGTGTGGTGGAATGATACTATAAAAGGAACATTTTGATGGCCGAAGATGGCTGCAGAATAGCTGACTTTGGCATCAGCGCCGAGGTCGTTAACACCACTCTTTCGGGAGCACAAAACGTGTGAATAAACCAGGGAAAAGACCACGTCCAAACCACCGTGTCACAATAGTTTCCCAAAAAATCAACGGATTTTGCCTGAAGAATTTCGGCGCAGATTTGACGTACTGAGATTCGAAGCAGCGCTTATTCGATACGTACCGAATGTCTTCGTAATGCCGTATCATCATCATCGTCATCATCAACGTCAATATCGTTTTCCTCCGTGTTCGTCTTTTGTTTGGCATTGCTTTGCTATTCAGGTTCACAAGCCCGACTTCGGAACTCGTTGCGGGACGAATTGGTATATGGCACCCGAGGTGATGCTGGCGCAACAGTACAGCGAGAAGGCGGACATATTCTCTTTCTCCATCGTCTTGTGGCAGATGCTGTCCGGCTTGGAGCCGTATAGGTAGATAGTTTGTCCTTACATGGTTTCACCCCCCGCACGTGTTGATGCTTCATCCTCCTCCTCCTCCTCCTCCTCCTCCTCCTCCTCATATTTCGTGTTGTGAAAGCGAGGTGAAGCAAAGGGGACTGAACCTACAGTTCGACATTGCGAAGAAGATGCGTCGCCCACAATGGCCAGCCAGTAGTAGTAGTAGTAGTAGTAGTAGTAGTAGTGCAGAAGCGCTGTCGTCCTTGAAAGGCATCGTAGAGCTCTGCTGGCAACAAACGCCCTCGCAGCGTCCCTCTATGAAGGATGTCATTCAGAAACTAACGAGAATAAAAAAAAAACAGCAGCAGCTGCAGCAGAGTGAGCAGTCGCACGTCACTGCTATCAAAGACGACGACATTGATAGCAACGGAGCTCAAACCATTCGATCATCGGCAGCAGCAAACGGACATAAACCAGCAGCTTCCAGGAATCGGCAGCAGCAGCTTCCCCAAGACGCCAGTGCTTGCGACGATGCGAAAGGCAGCGGAGGCTCAAACAGGAGGAGGGGCAGGGGCCGATCGAGGAAAAGAAAGACAAGAATGAGTGTAGATGGTGAGGGTGACAGCGACAGCGACGAAGACTACAAAGAGGAGGCGGAGGAAGAAAAGCAGGAGGAGGAGGAGGAGGAGGAGGGCGGAGATAAAGCTGATGCTGACCCTAGTTCTAGACATCCATCGAGGAAAAGAAGATCCACGCCCAAAGGGGGGGGTAGGGTAGGGAATGGGCAGCGGCAGACGTCGGGCAATAGCAGCAGCAGCAGCAGCAATAGCAGGAAAGCCCGTCGTAGTAGCAGCAAGTCAGCCAGGAGAAGGAAGAGGGGTTGCTCACCAAGAAGCGCCTCAGTGAAACACCATCATTCCCCATCGAACGCCGACGAACAGGGGAGCACGAAGAAGGAGATGACGACCATCGCGTACAGCAAAAATCCCCTCAAGAAAAAAAGCAGCAGTAGCGACAGCCGGAAGAGAGGAAGAGGTAGCGTCGGCAGCCCGCATGACGAAAAGGACACCGTTGCTGCTGCCGGTGGAGCTCCCGCTAGAAAGAACAGCAATTCCATCAGCAGCCTCTCCCATGACGAGAAGTCCAACAAGAACAAAAACGCCATAAGGGTTGGTGCTAGCACGGCCGTCGCCGCAGCACTATCGTCATCAGCAGCAGCCGCCGCTGCTGCTTCATCATCATCATCATCACGAAAGAAGATTCACCAGCACAATCAGTACAACCCCCGCGTAGTAGTGCCTGAAACGCCTTGGAACATGCAGAGGGAAGAGCACAGGGTGTCGTGGAAGTGCGATTCGTGCGGCACTGTGAATTCACATAGTATCGTCCGTTGTCGGAAGTGTCAGGGCCGAAAGCGACGCACGGCAGCACGTGCATCAGCACTAAGGGTGACTAATCTCACACTACACTCCTATGATGTAACAACATTCTATCTGTCTTTCTGTCTGATTTTTGTTTGTGTGTGTGTGTGTGTGAGAGAGAGAGAGGAGGGGGGGAGGGGGGGGGGGGGGGAGGAGGAGTTTATGCGTGCACGTGTAAGATAATAAGTGATGATATGCGCATCCAACATGCTAGTTTTGCATACATGCATGTATTGGAAAGGTCATGTGTACATACCCGAAATTAGGTACATAGCTGTGCTGCCACTACCACTAACACTACTACCACTATGTAGAAGCCTCTTAATGAGGCATTGCCCTCGCATGACCTCATTTGAACAACCACCCTCTGTTTCTTTATCGTTGCTTTCTCATTACCTACAGATTGCTAAGTGGTCGAGGGAGGGCGGAACGAAGAACGCCGTGCCGAGTGGCGGCTCGGTTGAGGAGGATGTTATGCTGCGCTCTCCATCGAGCAGTATGCTGGTCGATGAGCATCCTGGTGGGATAATTGATTTCGATTGATTGATTGATTGATTGGTTAGCGTTTTGGGTAGTGCAGTGCTGTAGAAGAAAGGAAGTTCTATTTCGTCTTCTGGTTTTGTTGGGATTCGTAGGGAGTAGAAAAGTATGAGGAACGAATCATCGGCAGAGTGGGCGCCAATATGAAGGGAGGCAAAAGAGGGAGAGAAGAAGGGAGAGAGAGAGAGAGAGAGAGAGAGAGAGAGATGCAAAATATAAAAGCCCCGTTTCTGCTGATTCTCCCACCGCAGAGTCTATGAGCCTCACTCACGAGTACGATGAACAAGAAGACCTTATGATGGTATGTTATATCTGGAAAAACATTGTTTGGCTGTTATTGATATGTGTGTGTGTGTGTGTGTGTGTGTGTTATGGGCGGGCGCGATTTGTTTGTCTGTGTATTGTAATTGCCTGATTGGTTTAACGGATGTTGTTTCTCCTACTGCTGCTGCTGCTGCTGCTGCTGCATGCTTGCTTCAGGCTGTGGCGTTATCGCTAAGCGAATGTAGCAATAAATACGAAAAGAAAGTGTCGTCTTCATCAAAGAAGCGAACCAAAAAGTAGTGGCGGTCGTATCAAGCGAAGAAATGATGTGGTGTAGGAAGGGATAGGCCCAAATGAGATACAGCTAGAATCGTATAATTCAAAGAGTATTTAGTGCAAGAGCGAGATCGCATGCGTGATAGCTTGTGTGGATTAACGCTATTGATGTACAGAACTATGCACAACCCCTCATGTGGTAATACTAGAATAGCTAGACCTCTCTTCTTGAATACAATCTAAATGATGTCAAGAACCCTTTTGCTTTTGGAATGCAGCATGCTAGCATGCTGTCATGGGTTCATTTCATTGTAAGTTGATCAAGCTAGCTAGCTAGCAAGCATCGCTTGGCGCTCAGAGTGAAGAAATCATCTGCTCAAATAGCTAAGATGTTGAACAAGCTAGCAAGTCTAGAAGTGGTGAAGAAGACTGGTCTAGCAGTCTAGCTAGCTAGCAGTGCCAAATGACAGCGAAATGAATGATGCTCCGCGGCGACCTAGCTAGCTAGGCTGCTAATTAGCTAGCATGTGGGCATGGGCACATGGTTGCGCTGTTTTGCATGTCATCAGCGTGTTGTGAATGCATGCTTGCATGCATTGACTACTGAACTGGTTTGTTATGCTCTCCTCGCTCATCTATTCATGTGTGGCATGCAGAGTATGATTTTTTGTCAACATGCGCAGATGTTTATCTCCAGCCAATTACCGTTGATGACTCTGCTTAAATTAAAACTGTGCAAAACGCCATTGAGAGCATTGTAAATTTCATTCACCACCATCATCACTACTAATATTTAGACAATCAAAATGATCAAGAGCTTTGTGATATCGATAATCCACAGCATCTGAAAAAGTTACGCCACACAATTCACATTTTATGCTCTCAGAAGGTTGTTTACGACGGTGAATTCCATTCACATGTGCAACCAATTTCGTTTCAGAATCGTATTTCTCCTGAACAACCAAAGATTGAGAAAATTGAGGGGACGTTCCCATTGCAAGAATCTCCCGATCAAATTGGGATTGTAACTGAAGATCGTTACGTCTGTCAGATATTGTGTCCCTGTTTTTTAATGCACAAGGATGCTTTTCACTCTTGGGACGCTTATCATTTATCCGGACATCCTCAGGTATATTGACTTCTTTCGAACACTCTGTCCTTCTTTTTGATCTAAGTATTGTCCCGATAGATGATGAATAATTTAATGATTTGGAGACTTTATCAATTTTGGGAGTCTTCGAAATTTTATATCTAACTTCTCGGTGCCATCGTAAAATTTGGGATTTGAGCGCTAAATTAGGAAAGATTTTAGTACTTTTAACCAGCTTGCCAGTCAGGGGATCTGTTAGATTCCCACGCGAATACCATTCTTTGATTGAGGCCATATCGTAAGTCTGCCCGACTACATTAACACTGGGGTTTTTCATCACCTCACCGGAAATAGGACATTTGAACTCTATTGGAACTGTGTCAATTTCGTCAGTTGGAATTGTATCAATTTCGTCTGTGACGTCACTTGCCGCCTCTTTATCATCACTTCCAATTCGTATCCGCTGAACAAGCTGTAGTACACTCATTAAGTATATAATAATTTTGGTAAGATTCCTGTTACCTACCTTGCATAGTACTGTGCTTTCCTCTCGTAGTGTGACACTTTTCTGCTTGAAATCTTTGGCTTTCTTAAGTAGAATGTTTGCTTGATTGAATAGACCCAGGCTCTTTGCCTCCAAGCATTCAGCAAGATGTTCGAGCTGCGCATCAATAAATGCTTTGATCACATCTTACGAAGACTTCGGTTAGAACCGCTACTCATTTAAGTGAACATGTCACGATAACCTTGAAGTACAGGTCATGCAACTTTGCAATGACACACTGCTGATCCGCCATGTGTTTCCAGGATGGGAAACTCTTCCCCCTCTTCCCCTTTTCCTCATTAAAAACAAACACATGCGGTTTCCAACCAACGCCATGGCAAAAACATTGTCGCACGAATGGCCCCATCAAACGGCAACACCAACCCACGTTCGCGCGTGTCGACTGATAATAAAGCGGGTGTGCGATTGCTGGAAATCGAGGGCGATAACCTCGCTCGACATGAATTCGCACCAATCTTATCAGATATTCGGCGTCGGGAAGTTTTTTTTTTGCGCTGATTTTTCCTATGAGTTTATCAAGCGCTTCCTGCGGCAAAAACCACTGTCCGAATGGACGAGGATCTTGGCTCCCGCCCGCCACCTAGATACGATGAGGCTGCCGACATCAAAACCGTGGTCGGAGCCTCATCCTCTTCCGATGAGGAAGAAGTGGGTGGCGAAAAACCTAATGTCAATTTAGGTGGTGGCAGAGATGATCATGCCAATGATGAAAAAGGAATGAAAAATGTCTCTGATACCACCAACGGTACCAAAGGTAAGTTTGGCGCAGCTGAAACAGATTCAGAAGACCAAGCCTTCAGTATAGCGTTCCGTAAAGGAACAATGCCAAAAAAATCGAAACCGAGGCTCACTCCTGAAAGACCACTTCCAAAGAAACCCGGTGCGCTCTCGTTAGGCGACGAAGATCTTCATGGACTTCCTATTAATTCTATATACTCAGCTAGGGTACTGTATCCACAGATTATTTTCTGTTAATATTATCCATTATATTGATTGAAAAACTTATTAAATTTACTCAATATAAAGGGAAAACGCGAGAGTCCGAATCGAGCCTTGATGATATCCAAAGACGATACTGAAAGAAAAGAGACCATCGACTCTATACACAGCGATGACATTGATAACCCTGACCCTTTACCCATGGAAAGACCTGCTGGGTATACAAGAAGTAGAAGTATATCAAGGTCATCAATTAGAAAGGAGTACAGTGGAGTTCGAAGGCTTAGCCGAAGAAATCTATCTCTAGACCAGCGTAATGACGTACGTGATCGTAGTCTCAGTTCGACTCGTAGAACGAAAAGTTTAATGTCTTCCTTAAGAGGTCGCGGGGCTCAATCCAAAGTATGATACAAATACTACTCTTCTGCCTTTTCTCTCATCATAATTCTACTATCGTATTGCAATTTCCCAGGGGACACCACCTAGGACGAATCAAGTGATACTTAAATTTGATGGGAAACAAGTATTTCATGCTGTTCCTACTTTTCAACCGCCCCCAACACCAAGAAATCCCGAGGACCAGATTGTTCAGGAATACGGAGAATCACGTAGGGCGAATTCTAGAATCGATGTTAGAATAGTTTTAGACTTAGATAAATGTGTTCCGGGGGATCCAGTATCTGGGAATGTTGTTCTTAATGTTCGAGATCAAACGAAGGTGCCTATCTTATAAACAATTTCCCATGTAAAAATTTCAATGTTAATGACACATTTTTCGTTTGATCAGATTCGACGCGTGGAAGTTGCATTTATAGGACTTGAACATGGACGAAGCTCTCAGAACGGCAAGGAACCTGTTCATGTTATTAAAAAGATTCTCTCCCAAACGTCCAAACCATTCAAAAGAAGTTTTTGGAATTCTAAGGTTGAAGAAATGCAGGAAGAA
Source organism: Bigelowiella natans CCMP2755 (assembly GCA_000320545.1). Taxonomy (NCBI): domain Eukaryota; phylum Cercozoa; class Chlorarachniophyceae; genus Bigelowiella; species Bigelowiella natans. The sequence continues at coordinate 52,090 of ADNK01001009.1, read as the reverse complement.
CAGCTAAAATTTTCATTTCAAATACCAGAGACCAGTCCTCCAACAATGTCATATGGAACCAAGAAAGAGGGATGCTGGATAGACTATCGTATCAGGGCAACAGTTTTTCAGCCACAAGAACAAAACCTCAAAACAGAGGCAAGGGTGACCGTCTTGTCTCCTAGAGTGAAACCTAATACTAGCAAAGTCTTGAAGCAGAAATTGCAATACGTTGAAGAGAGTGACAAGGTATTAGTGAAGAAAATGGGTTGCTTCGTATCTGGTTACGCAGGTATAAAGGCTAAACTGGGGAGATCCCTGTTTGCTAAAGATGAAAGGCGAATGGTGGTTCCTCTCCACCTTAGTATCGAAAATTACACTGACTTCATGGTGCGCTCCGTTACAATTCTGCTGCTTCAAACAGTCTATTTCATGAAAAGGAAACTATACTTTAGAGATAACCTTGCTCTATGCAGAGATGTAGGCTCCGCTCAAAATGCTAATGGAAAGAAAAATCGTATCCTACTTTTGGATTTTCCGCTTGATTTCGCCATTCCGGCTCTGAGTAGTAAAACTATCTCAGTAGAACATGCGATTACTGTCTGCCTTGATATTCCCATGACTCCGGCACCAAGAATTATGTTCCCATTAACGATTGTCGGTGGGTTCGAAGATTATTCGCCCGAAGATTATAGGGAAAAGAAGGGAGCCTATGATCAAGAGGTATAAATCTGGCTTTGTCGGTCCATTTTCATTCATATTTAATAAATTTATACAACCTTTGTAATTTTATCTTTTAGGTCAAGTTTAGGACTAATTTGGGGATGCAAGTAGAAAATCCTCTCGATAACCCTGCAGAGTTGAAGGTAGTTGTAGGACCTGGAGAACAGAAAGTAGATTCACCTATTCCAGAACATTCTGAGGTTCCTCTTAGAGATGTGAAGGAGACAAATAGAGGTAAACATACCCATGGAAGCCCTAATAGGCAGCCTGATAGAACAAAGCGAAGTAGAAGGCTCAGCAATGGACACGAGATCATTCTACGCCAAAAATCCAAACAGAAAGTAAAGAAGCAAAAAGAAATAAAGAAGTCCCCAACACCAATTAGTAAAGAAGGGATTCTAAGTAAGATAAGGAAAAAACTTCATGAGGAAGAGGAGCGTGAATCCCCTTCAGTCTCTAAAACGTACAAACCAGAAGACCATGAGGAGCAATCAACTTTACAGAGAACGAAAACACCAGAACCTGGTAATCAAGACGGAGAAAAGCCACCTTCACAAAAGAGAGATAATGAAAAAATTCCCGAAGCAAAAAAATCTGAGAAGGAAGTCGATGCAAGACACAATGCTTGGGTGGAAAAACTTATAAAACAGAAAGAAAGATCAACGCTGGAGAAAAATGAGTTACAAGTGGAAGAAACGACGAAAGAAGATAGCGATCATAAGCACAATGATGTCATAGCTTCCAAAAGCAAAGAAATAGAAGAACCAACTAGGGATCAAATTGAGCAGGAGAAAGAAAGAAAGGCGAAGGAACTACAGGAAGACGTTGAGCAAGAAGTAATTAGGGAAATGTCACGAAGTGGTTCTCTACCAAGGTTGGACTCACTGGAATATCCTGAGGACCAAGAACCCAATGGAAAGGTCTCTAAGGATAAACGAAGGACACGAGCTCGAAGTGATCTACTGATGGAAGAAATCAGGGAGATGGAGGATTTTTCCTGGCTTAACACAAATACAGAGGATATAAATAGTGAGGAAAGAGAGTCAGACGCTCGCACGGAAGAGTTAATTCACGAAGGAGAAATCGCAGGTAACATGTCAGGATCCACAAGGGAACGTAACCTTAGCTTCGATGAGATCAAAGAGATTCTCGGCAATGATGAGTCCCCGGATGAACCAATAAGGAAGCAAGATGCTAGTAATGGCGCGGAGATATCTACACCATTGGTTGAAGAACATGATAGTGTAAAAATCCTTTCTATCAATGAAGTAGCGATGACCAAAGTAAGCGAAACCATACCAGATGCTACGAATGTATCTGGAAGCGAAGAACAGGAGGGAAAAACTGAAGACGCTCATAAAAGTGACGAAAAGAGCACTCAAAAATTCAAGAAACAAGAGGTGGGCTATGAACCTGAACCTGAACCTGGAAGAATTAGTGAAGGTTCTCTGACAAGATTACAGTCTGAAAGCTTCGAGACTAAAGATGGTGAGCTATCTCCCAGATTCTTTTTGAATCATTTAACACTTAGCTAAAACTTAGATGCTAAACTAATGAAATCAAGACTCTGTGTCGTTGCGGAAGCTCCAATGAAAAATGACAATGAAAAGGTTTATCGAATCTTCATTTTTGTTTTCTTGTGATCGTGGATTTCTAAATACATAACTCTCATAGTTTATTCAAGTATGTGCTACTACATCAGGGTGAGGAATACGATGATATCTTAGCTCAAATTGCTCACCAAATTGAAAAAAAGGTCCTCAATGACGTATTTAAGTAACTTTTCAAAACTTAATTTTCTTCATCTTAGAAAAAGGAAAGTGTGGACGCGGAGTTAAGCCAAGCCGCGGCTAACCATGTGAACAAAAAACCTGTGCCAATAGTAGGGAGGTCACATTCAGTGCCGATAGTAGTCAGGTCGAATTCAGTTCCTATACTAGTTGAAGCGATACCAATCGAAACAAAAAGATCTATTTCCGTGGGACCAGCAGAGATGGAAACACTACCTTTGATTACGGAGGTAAAGCAAGTAGTGCAATTTTTATCCCACCATGCAAGCATTTGATATTCGATTCCAGGTTAAAATACTATCTTCTCCGCCTGCTGGATCTAGTGTTTCAACGAACCAGAAAGTACGAAAGAGCCATAGAAGAAGAAGCAGTACATTTTGGAAGGATAGCTCAGTTAAATACAAACCTCCACCTCAAAAACCAAGCCAATGCTCGTCAAGAAATGAGGTAGCTGAAATTTACTATCAAATTAAGACAGCTAGTACTTTTTGATAATGTCGAACTTGGGATTTTATCAGGGGAATTCAGTAAACGTCGATTCGAGATCTGGGCCTTCTCCACCTTCTTACAAGACAGCCGTAGTTGCCTCTGAGGAGACAAATAAAGAAGAGGATATTAAAGCAAAGTCGAAGGAACATAGAAATCCTGTGCGAAGTTCTTCAACAACTGGAATAAGACGTCATAACAACGAGGTTCATAACAATTTGATCAGGCATGACATAAAATTAATAAGCTAATTGGAGTATTTACAGGAACGCGGACCGAAAAGCTTGCGCGCTGAAAATCGCTCACACAGTTTCACTTCAACCTATGACTTATTTACTTCCAAAATTCAGGCATCTTTGAAAGAGCCTGATGGAAACAATAGAGTCATCCTCTCATCTCATATTTGGAATTTATTTTCAAAGGAGCAAGCCGATGGTGAACAATAAACAATTTTTCAAATCAGAGCTTATTCACTAAAAAATTGTAGTTAAAGAGCATCTGACATGCTATGAACGAGCAAGTCAAGATAAAATTATGCTTCGATTTATGATCAGCGTGACTTAAAGTCAAGAAATTATTAGCATCAAATCGCCAGGAAATACTGCCATGAAATGCACACATAGGACATGCATCTAGACATTGTAACTGGGCACATGAGCAACTGCTGCATTACCCAAAGCACATCTAAAGACATCAATCGAACTAAACCGCGACATTGTTCAATGTGTGGGTGTGGATGCGTCGCATGTGTGCAGCGCGCGCAATGCTAGAATAGCGTCCATCATTCTGGCATTGCTGCATGTAGATGTGTGTGTCACAGTGTCCGCTGTAGCCAATTGTGCCACTACGCATCTTGCACGTCAAGAGCCTAACTAGCTAAAGACTCTTGACAGAGCTACATCAGGATGACAGTTGAAAAGATTTAATCACTTTTTACACCCGTCTCATAGACATTTCATTTTCCACGGTATTTGTAGGCCAGGCACCCTAGTTAGCTAGACGCTTGCTCCACATTTCAGCATTCTCTAATCTAGCGCGTAGTGGCTAGCTAGCTAGCACTCTAGCTAGCTTGCGCTAGTTCTGCTACAAAGCATGTCCAATTCAGCTGTATGCAAAGGGAGCTTGATAATCAATCTTTTACTTTGCTTTGCTCCGTGTCATGATCGGCTGTGGAACTCGATTTGACAGTTGAGAGCCATACTAGCATACATACATGGTAATATGTTAATTACCTATCATACTTCTTCTTTTTCTCCATAATGTTCATTTTTCTCGCATCATTCAGCAATATCATAATTTAATTTGAGGCTATCTGAATTCAGATACCGTTTTAGTTTCCAAAATCTTCTTCTTTCCCGATTTCGTATCGTAAACCGAAGCCAATGTCCCTGTTTTGGCGATATTTGGAGGTCCAAGATGTTCAATTCGGTAACCCTCTGGATACGCTTCGCCATAAAAATGGTAACGTGTGTGATACTTCCCATTCGCCCCAATATTCTTCGAGATACGTGAGGATTCGAGCCAAAATGGCCTGGGTGGTAGAAGGTACTTAACAAACGACTTCCTCAACATCAGCACCGTGGACACAAGTAGCACCACGGCTTCGGAGGGGTCTTGATACCCCATAGCCGTTCGTAGTAGTGGGGACATCAGGGCAAATGTTAAAGGCGTCACATAGGGTCGAAGTGGTGGAGGCACATCCTTCAGTAAGAGCGCGAAGGTCCCATCTGCCACTTTTCGGTTGTTCTTGCTGTATCGAAAGTGTTTACTCTCGTAGGCCTTATAAAATGCCAACATCTCCTCGTACGTTTTGGGTATGCCTTCAATACCCATTCGTGATCCAATCTCAACCCACGTGCTAAAGACGGCATCTCTCTCGCGCACGGTCAAGTCGCGGTAGCCATACTTGGCAGTCCACGCGATCGGTTCGCAGATAAACACGGAGAGTGTGTAAAGGTGATCTTCATTCTTGATGGGATAGTGACCGTGAATATGATTAAGCCGCCTCAAGGCTCTCAACGATCTTGGATGGTCAAGATCACCGTGAGCGATCATCTCATTGATGATGAGGTTTGTGTCATCGTAGCGACGCAAACAAGAATTCACACTTTTTGTAAACTGGCCCGTCTCAGCGAGTATCTTGGACACGGAAGGAATAGCATAGGTCTTGAACAAACCGAATTCAAGGGAGATGTGAAAAATCAGGGGATACTCAACCCAAGCCAGGGCCGCGGCTAGCTTTACAGGGTCTTTGATTCTCTGAAGGAAGCGCATTCTCTCTCGACGCATCCACTGCACCAACAGCATGTAAGCTCCCAAGAGTATCATCATCCCGAATCTCATCACCCAATCCGACCATAACCATACCCATGTCAAAATGAAGACCACAGTGACCCCCAGCAAGGGAAAAGCCTTGCGAAGAAAGAACCTCTCGGAAGCCATATCTGATGAGGTCTCTCCTTTTTTATTCCGGCGACATACTCATGTGGGAGTCATATGGGAGAAACAGAGGGCATTCTTCGGATTTCTAGAGGCGCACATGCTATCCATTTTTCATGATACTCACCGTCAGACGGGTTGACGCATGACATGGTTTGGGCGAGAATTTTCTATTCTTTCAAGGATGTCAGAAATCCCCGGAGAGTTTTCTGATGCGACACAGCCGAACGGCGGTTTAGTTGTTTTAAAAAATTTCTCTTCCATCCAACGAGAAGTGGTTCAAAGTCGGCGTAGTCACACCACTCCTTCTTCCTCCGTCCCCTCGTCTGTTGCACACGCGATACGATGGCCGGTGGCATGACCACCTCGAAGAGTGGGTTGGAGGAGAATGGAGCTTGGTATAGGGACTGGAAACTCATAACGGCATTCCTCGTGTTGGGGATAAACCCGAGTTGGGCGCTGCCGTGTGGTAAGCAAGACGACGTGCAGACTATGACGGCGACCCCTTTCGCCTTCTAATGTTGGTTTTCTTATCAGCCCTATTCGTGGAGGTTCCCATCATCCAGCAGACGGCGCCGGAAGGACTTATGCTTGCCGCGTGGATGAACATCGCGATCAACCTGGGGCTAGTCATCACCTTGACCTACGTGCTCGTCGACACATGTGCGTTGAATAGAATTATAATCAGAAGAGTAGAAAGAATTTAAAAATAAATGAGGAAGAACTAAATGGGGGTCACCATCTCCCATTCGAACTGAAACAGTACGAGTGAACATCGTAACTTTCTCATCATCAGTTGTCATGCCTATCCCGACGGAAGCTGCCATTTGCTTCGTGATAATCGTCTCCTCCGGGTTCTGTGCAGTCTTGGCCTTCACCTACACCTACACTGCCTTTGGGATGTCGGTTGTCTATCTTCTGGTCATATATATATATATATATATATATATATATATATATATATATATATATACATTCCGATAACTCACCGCGTGATGTGTCCGCCTTAAGTGTTCCTGTTAGGGCGAAAGGCGAAAATAAGTGTGGTATGATTTAACTGTGTTTTCCTTATTGTAGATGTCAATAATGGGGGGCATGGTCGGTACATTCCAGGTAGAGCCTAACCATCTCATACCAACCGTTTTTTAAGCTGAAATACTGAATGGAAGAGGGCCTAGATTGTAGTTTCAAAGCAGACAGCTCCTCACACGTACCCTCTATCGACGCTCAGGTGTTGGTATTCTTACCGTACCTGACAAAATACGACCCGTATCTCTTCGCCACTGTGAGACTTGGCGACGTCATCTTCGTGGGGGTACGCACCATAGCAGCATTGCAGATTGCCAGCACATGTGTGTGTAGTGATAGTGGCTATGATATGCGACGGCGGTGAATTCCCCGCTGACGTGGGGGGGTGAGTGATGACGACTGGGTTTATATATAACCAAGATGGGATGATGATGATGAAGAAGAAGAAGAAGAAGAAGAAGAAGAAGGAACAAAAATTCAAGATGTTTGGTAATTAATGCTTCTTCGTCTGACCACCTATCTAGATCCTGTCAGGGTTGGGCATGCTACAGCAAGCCGTAAATATATCTCCTGATGTATTCTTCATTCTCTTGGCCCCGACCCAGGTACTAGTAGTGATAGTAGTAGTAGTAGTAGTAGTAGTAGTAGTAGCAGTATGCAATAGGCCGTATGAGCCAGCTATTGGTAGCCTTTTGGTATTTACAATTTCCATCAATGCCAAGGCGGCGGATTGAAATAGTCGCATGTCTTTGAATATCGAGGCTGCTGCTGCTGATGATGAATCAACTGCCTTCATACCCGCACACCCCCCTCTCCCCTCCTTCGACCTCCCCCATTCTGTGTACTACTGCTTGTAGGTGCTGCCGTTGATAAGTATGTGGTACATCTCTACTAAGAACCCAGAAGGTGATGATGATGATGATGATGATGATGATATGCGACGAGTATTAATGTTGTCGCACCGCCACGAGGATGGCATTATGACTAAAAAGAAGAGAATCCCTTTTACATATACTCACGTTGTATAAAACAAGGGGTGAAAGAGGGGGGGTGAAGAAGAAGCCATCAACTTGCCGTGTTGCGACATGGCTTTTAGATCTAGCCTTCCTGTGTGCCGCACAATCTTGACGTATTACCCTGATGCTTCTCTCTCTCTCTCTCCCATTCCCAAAACACACAAACACACGCACACACGTTGTTGTAGCCTCCCCTCCTTCTCTGCTCATCTTCCTTTCTGTGCCAAACTCCCTATTCAGACTTCATGTCCCCTGCAGCTTCGGTCGAGGCAGCAAAGGGACGAGCGCGAGGCAGGGGGGGGGGGGAGGAGGAGGGGACGAAAGAATTCACCAATTTGATGATGGGTCCAAGTGGAGAGCTCTTGCCGCTTGTGCGCAAGGAACAAGGAGGAGGAGGAGGAGGAGGAGAAATCGCCATAAAGGGCTCCGAAGCACGGTATGCTCTCAATCATTCCTCTCGCAATTTAGAAACGCTATTGATTTTGTCTACGATAAGATGTTAATTGTCCTCTTCGTCTCATCATCGTCATCACCATCATCATCATCATCATCATAATCATCATCATCAGGCCTAAGGGGGGGGTATCTAGTGGGCAAGTTTGGTCCGACATCAAGGTATTAAAAATCATCGTCGCAAACTCGTGATCTGCATCGTTGATTTGCTCTTCCTTCTTCTACCATCGTACTTCTTTCTCGTCGCGTCGCCATGATAGCTGATAACTACTCTCCTCCTTCTCCTCCTCCTCCTCATCGTTATCATCATTAATTATCATCGTGCAGGAGTCCTGGGGCATCATAATGGTGGTGTGCTTGGTCAACATGCACATGTGGTAATATTATTTTCTTTATATATATATATATATATATATATATATATATATATATATAAACATATTTTATTTATATAGCATCGTTTCCATGCATATTCCTAAACCGCTATAATATGAATATCGGCACTTGCTCCATAGTAAACGTGCTGATAAGGGAGAAGAGGGGGGGGGGGCACAAAATATCAAAAACCTGTTTTTTAGATTAGCACCGCCTACACGACATCACAAAAGCACGTGCGTATCATGCCATTCAAAGAGTAGTCTAATCAAGCCCATCTTAACTTCTGCTTGTCTTTCCCCCCCTTCCTCTCTTTCCGTCTCTCTGTATTTGTTTCTCATGATAATCTTTGGTTTCACGTGTCCACATCTCATTCTTTCTGCTTCTATTTTCTCTTCTTTCTCCTCCTCTTCCTACTCCTCCTCGATCGACATGGCTGAACATCATGCCAGGGGGTCATTCGTCAGCCTTCTACCTATTGGTATAGTGATAATGCAGAGGAAAAAATGCAAAAACGCATATATATATATATATATATATATATATATATATATATATGTATATATATTTATTTATTTATATTTATGCGCTCTTGTTATCCATGAAAAGGATCCTCGATTTCCACTTTGCGACATGACCGAAAGCGCGAAGTTTTTCTGCTTTTGAGATCCCTCTCTCTCCACACACACACACACACACACACACACACACGCACGCATACACGGACGCATACAAGCAACACCAATACAAATCATAAGTGCAGACATAAGGTTGAGGCCAATCTAGCCGTAAGTCCATGGAAGATAGCTGTCCATGTTCGCTATTGATGATATCTATGCGTGTGTGTGTGTGTGTGTGTGTGTGTGTGTGTGTTGCGTGATATCGGCCAGGCACAAACAACGCTGCTCCTCCCGAAGATCCAAACGGCTCCGTATCCTTAGCGGTATATTAAATATGTTTGTTCCCGTCATCGACACGATTCGAATAGCACCCACAGGCATTCATCTCTGCGTGTGTATGCATCATCATCATCATCATCGTCATCATCGTCGTCATCGTCGTCATCGTCGTCGTGATTGTTGTCGTTCTTTCCATCCCCTCTGCTGCTGTTGGTTGTTACAGTGGGCAAACAATCTAGGGCTCTTGGCCCTAGTCCCTGGAATCGTACTAGCCCCCATGCTGCGGTAAGAGTGTGTGTGTGTGTGTGTGTGTGTGTGTGTGTGAGCGAGTGAGTGAGTGAGTGAGTGTGTGTGTTCAGCCTGTTAATATATAGCGTGCGTTCTCAAGGTTTTCGGAGGGATTTTACTACTGGCTCTCTGTCGTCCAGGTCGTTCTCATCATCACCATCGTCATCATCATCATCATCACCTTCCTCACAGCAGCATTGAACAGTAGCATCATACATAAAATGCCAAATCAGATAAACCCTGAGCATGGATGGTTCTTCATGCGTTCGTCATCTTTTCCCCTCTTTATCTTCTTCTTCTTCTTCTTCTTCTTGTTCGTCTCCTCCTCCTCCTCCTCCTCCTCCTCCTCCTCCTCCTCCTGCCAACGACCATAACAACAACAACAACAACAACAACAACAACAACAGGTGCTGCTCTACCTCATAATCTACAGTGCAATTCTCGATTATCCGAGCGGTAAGAAGTGCATCAGTAGGAGAGACGATAGCAGTTGTTTACCATTGTTCTATTGATAGCTAACTGTCGTGGTACTACTTCCAAGGGAACAGCAGCAGCAGCAGCAGCATCGTGCACATGCATATATGGGAGGAGGGGGGGGAGGGGGGGGGGGGGGGGGAACCGATGATCTCTTTTTTCTTCTGCTTGATTGGCAAATTTTGGCCCGGGGTCTTTGCTCCATCTTCCCGACCTCGTCTCTTTCATGCCCCACTTCTCTTTTCTGTGTGCCTGTCCTGCTGCTGATCCAACTAATGCATAACTTTGATGATCACGTGCTGCTGCTACTGTTTGCTGCTACTGCGATTATATTGGTAAAAGGCTGGTGGGGCACTTATACCAGCGCCGTCATCGTCACAACGGCCTTTTGCTTCGCTCGATTCAACGAGGTGATGCTTCCAAAATGCTGGTTGGGTGGAGAAGGAGGAGGAGGAGGAGGAGGAGGAGGAGGAGGAGGAAGGGGGAGGAAGGGGGAGGAAGGCTGAGGGTGATGGAATGTACGGGGCACAATAAATAGTGGCTCCTCCTCAGAGATATTCTTCACCAGTATAAGACGAGGGGAAAGTGATATTCTTCATGTATCTTGCCAGTATGATATGAGGGGAAAGTAGTTATCTATCGATCATTAGACCCTGTAGTAGTAGCAGCTCCTCCATTGAGGAACTTCACCGCACGCATGGCTCTTTCGCGAATGATCCATCCTCCGCTCCCATCTCCCCTCTAATCTTCTACTTCGCTTTCATGCCAAAATCTACCAAAGGCACTCATCGCCACCTCCGCCTACACGCTGTTCGGAGCAAAGTTCCAGGAGACATCGTATCAGTTGAGTTGCCAGGAAAGGGGGAGAGATGAGGGTAGGGGGGGGGGTGGGGGGGGTAGAAAGTGAGAAGGAGATCGAATGATATCCAACCAAACCACCAAAAGTTATTACATCTCCAAGTGCAATACAACTATATGCATGAGAGAGGCAGTGTAGATAAGGACGTGACCGGACTGATGTTACCCCTTCGTGGCGATATGCTTTTCGCAGAATTTCTTCTTTCATGGGCGTTTGTGATAGGATCGCAACTACGGTATAAATAGAAGTAGCAGTAGTAATAGTAGTAGTAGTAGTAGCAGTTGTACCCGGGGTGGAGGTGATAGTAGTCGTTGAAGTTGGAAAATAGCTTTTCAACTGAGCGGAAACAATGGTGGGCTTTTATTCCTCTAAACACTACTTACCTGCTGTACCCATCCATCAGGTGATGACATGGTTCGCTTTCGTGTGGGTTGCATATGTAAGTGATGAGACCTACAAATAACTACGACGATGAAAAAAGCTGCAACAATGAGATAGCGAGAGACTGCTTGCAAAAATACAACGAAGACAACGAAGACAAACCACCGCGCGATAGCTGCGTGGTTGCTGCAAGATTGATGGATTTTGCACGTTTCTATTCCTGCCCTCAGTATGCGTCCTTCCCAGATTTCTCATGTGATTGATGTCTATTTGCAGTTTTGGTCTGAGGGAGGCTCAGCTGGCGGTGGTGCCTCGTCCATGCCGTCTTCTTAACATTCTATGATGGCGGAGAAGATGCCGTTATTAAAGCTCATAAGCTTGTTTATAAGAGTACGCCCATGATGCTATGGATACACCATGTGATGTGTTGTTGGAACATCAAGATGCATTAGAGGCACATCACAACGCATCGCATCGCTGATGATAGACCAACGCAACACGCCATGCTAGCATGAAATTGATGCCTTTTCATTAATTTTCCATTTTACATGTGCCATGTGTTGCACATCTCACGGCATGTCTAGATGTGTGAGCTGCCATTTCGCATGCTGCTGTCCATCTCGCAACAACTACGACGCTACGTGTCGCGCGAGCAAGTTGCCTCCATCCATTGCACTGCTAGGCTGACCTGTGTGTCGTTGAATGGTCGAATGAATGTCACACGAATTGTCGAAGCAATTCTCACAAATGTGTTGAAATGAAAAGGTTGGGTTGTTCTGATGCGCATCCAGTGGGTGATTGCCAAAATGGGTCAGCATGTCGCGGGCGCTGGATGGACGTGTCAACAACCAGCACGGAACCTTTCTCCTTCCTCATGCTTCGCAAAGTTTGAACTGTGCCTTGCTGGGATTTCAAAATGCCACCCTTACATTGCGACAGGAGCATTGGCCGACGACGCGCAACAAAACCAACGCACAATCCAACAAGAGTTCCTGTAAGGCTCCAGAAAGCGCCTGGAACACACAAAGTAGAATGTCACCTCACAGCCGCATGCGCAATTTGAATGACCGCTCTGCATGTCCGACACCCAGCAGGTTTTGACATCTTGAACACTGACTGCTCAATTTTTTTTTCTCAAGAACAGCGACGCAGACATTCTCCATGGAGGGAAGCGAAGGGACGGAAGCGTGTTGAGCTTCAGAGCGATCCGATCAAAACACAAAAACAGAACTCGTGTCCGAGTGAGCCGCGAAGCGTCGAACGATTTGCATGCATGCATTGTTTCAGATATTTGTTTTTTTATTGCTGTGCGAGTTCTTACTCCACTGTAGAACAAACAAGGAATGCATGTTCCCATCAACTACAGCATCCTGTTCTTCCGGGTCGGCGTCGACGATGAACGTTTCGGAAATTTCTTCTCCCCTTCTCGAGCCGACACCGAATTGGATCCGGGCATGTACGACAGCGCGCTGGCGAGTAAATTCCTAAATTGCGGCATTCCCAAATCCAAGTCGCAGTCCAATTTCCCTGGTCATTTTCCGACGATGATGACGGTGATCTTGGCAGTGAATCCCCGGTCAGTGACCGGGATTCGCCATTCACAAAGAGATGCTGTCCCTGGCGAATGTCCGCGTGGTGAAGCAGCCGCACAGGGTACGATCGTTCGATCATTCTCAGCCAAAGCTGTTGCTGCTACCACTGCGAGAACTATGTGACGAAAGTCAACGTCTCAGGGCGACTGTGCGTGAAATGCGCAAACGCGTCGAGGGTTGTTCGCGGGCATGGCGGGAGCGAATTGGGTTCGGTGTCGTTTTTTCACGCGTGTGCGTTTTCAGGTTCTTCGAGGGCGGCGGAGAACCAAAAAGGTCAAAATCCAGTCTAGTAGAGGAATGAGGTTTCAATAGGATGGACGAGCGAAAGAATATGTAAGAAAGGCGCGAGTACCCCATTTAATTCGATTATTCTCCGAACTAACACAGCAAAGCAGTGCCGTCGTCAGAACCCCTGAAAACGAGGACGAGAAGCCCGCAAAAGTTTGTAACCCAAACATCTACCCTGCAATGGAATAATGGTCTCTGCCTGTAGTTTTCTGAATCTAGATGCCGTTACGAATCAGGGAGGTAAAGCATTGAGGGGGAAAAGAAAGAAAAGAGAAACCTCTCCCGGAGATGCTGCTACTGCGACCGGAACTATGGCCACGCCTAAAAAGAAGAAGATAAAACGGAGCAAATCTGGATTTGATGCGAAGGACCATGTTGCAAAGAACCCGCATTTGCTCGAAAGGGCGCGGGAGATAGCAAAGGTTCACGCTACTCTTGATTAAGAAGCTTAGCAGCTGGAAGATATTATGACTTCCCCTCACACAATACCTTCGACTTTGACAGATCCTGCAGCATCTTTACCCTGATCCTCCGGTCCCTCTGAACCATCTCGATAATTTCACGCTGCTAGTTGCTGTGATGCTCAGTGCGCAAACAACGGATGGCAAGGTAGGAAGCTCTGTGTGTGGGCGTTTGTGTGTGTGTGTTTGTGTGTGTGTTTGTGTGTTATTTTTCATGTAGGGTAAGTTCTCGTTGGAAGAAAAGGCTGCATTTCTAATGCTGTAGTATCACTGCGCCGCTGGTTGTATTGTATTCAGGTCAACGATGTGACAAAGCAACTCTTCAAACAGTGCCGGACACCAAAAAAACTAGCCGCGATTTCGTTTGAGGAGCTCCTCGCACTAGGTCTCTAATTTTGCACATTTCATTCTCTAGACTACTCTTAAAAAGTATGAGAAGAAGTCTGGAGTGAGTAGTACCCTACCGAAACAGCTTCCTATTGCAAAAAAATGTAGACAGCACTAATAGAATATATATATTTATATTATATTTGTGCCGCGTATTGCCACGGAACAAATAATCATCGGTGACTTATTCGTCGAGTAGTTTTCAAGTTTCCACGTTCGAGTACATGCTTGTTTCAACATCAATGGCAGTTCGCTCCGTCGGCCTTGCTCCAACGAAGTCGCGAAATCTAATCAAGATGGCGCAGATGCTCCTGGACAATTTTGACGGCAAAGTGCCATCAACGTAAGTTAATTCATTAAGAGGGAAGGCCACCGTCCCGAGCCAGAGATGATGAGAAGATGTGAATCATTGTATTTTTCTTAGCATGGAAGAGTTAGTACAGCTTCCAGGCGTCGGGCGCAAGACTGCATCCGTAATCCTCTGCCAGGTATATATATATATATATATATATATATATGTTTTGTGACGTGTTTTCAACGCTCGTGATCGTGCACCGTGAATCTATCAAACGTGCCGCGTTTTTATCTGTGCCCGAACGGAGTATATCATCAGAAAATGAATTCCCCCCTCTCAAAAAACAAGTCTCCTCTGTGCAGCTAGGTGCCCTTACGTACTTCCAATCGTATCATCAAACAACAGGCCTTCGGCCAACCTAGCATGCCAGTGGACACACACATCCATCGTCTCACCGTGCGCTGGGGGCTGGCACCAGCCAATGCGACCGTTCAGCATGTAGAGGCTGTGCTGTCGGAGCTCTTTCCACGGTAGTCGCACATCTTCCGAAAAGGGAACGTAAAAAAACAGCTGTTGAGGGCGTGTCTTACCTCCTTACATTTGTGATGGATTAGGGATTCGTGGGGCGCCATCCACCTCCAACTGATATACTTCGGTCGCGAATGGTGCCAAGCACGTCGGCACGAGGCGAAGGATTGCCCCATATGTTCATGGGCTTGCACCAAGCAGAAGGGAGGGAGGAAGAAGGACTCCCGTCGCCCACGCAGTCTCGCGGAAATCTCGAAGATGAGTTCGCCAAAAAAGGCGTCAAAGCAGATCATTCTGTACTCGGAGCGGTTGAAGGCCCTAGCAGAATTCGAAGATGCATTTATAAATAAAAAGACCTGCACATAGTGTTCCTTAGGAGCGATTGCGCGCACTATTGCTCCACTTGCTAGTGTGAGCAACAGGTAAGCACCTCAAAGTTAATTGTATTACGCGTGCAAGTCATTCGAACGTTGTACATGTCGGCTAAAGAATGCTACGGCTTCTGTGTAGAGTACAACCAACTGCATCTTCATGTTGATTCACTTCAACCCTGGCGTGTACTGTGCGCGTGACCAAATGAGAATGGTTGTGACGATCACTTCATGCCGTCACTGAGTGCTGCAGCGTAACTGCAACTAGCTTCGAAGCATTGAACTCAAAAAAAAATTAGCTGCAGACGCACGCATGTGCCACGAGCTGTTGGCTCGCCATATAACGTGGCTGCAATCATGCGTCCATTGCGTGCATGTGTCTAAGACATGAGCTCTGCGACGCATGCAATGCCATTTTTATACCGCAAGCTTACGGTTTGTGTTCATAGCAAATTTGTCATTCATTGTTCCGTTAACATTTAATATCAAATAGTCAGTCGCTTGAGCACTCACTGCTGGCACGCACGTCATTAGCTTTCCCATGTCTTTCATAACTTAGTAGTAATCTCCCAAGCTATTGGATAACTGAATCCCCAAGCAGTCTCCCTATCTCTCATACATGTGAAGGCAAAGTCCCAAAGAGGATACGATGCAGCAGATCCACTTAAGTATATGATTATCCTCGCATTTATTCGGCAGCAAGACGTTTCGCGCAGTGCTAATCTGGCATACCAAGTGACTGACTCATCGTCTCAGTAATTGAAGCTACTTCCGCATCATCAATCAAACTGAATCGGACAGTGAAGAAACTGCAGGTATCTGAGGCGGGAAACGACGATGGCACATACTCCTCTTGATGAACCACCTCTGCAATGGCAGCTGAGGCAGCTTTTGCCCCTTCAAGCAAGCCTGTAGGATAGGACAGCGGCAAGTGATAAGGTGTTGAGACTCTTCTCTGCCGTGCTCTAGGGCAGCATTAGACGTACCGATTCCTTTAGCCCCAGTCCCTAGGAATGGTGTGGCAATTTTTACCGTTTCGTTCTTGCCCTACAAAGTTCGGAACTACTTGAGACGAGTGAGGGAGGAAGAGGGGTACATACATCTATAGAGAGAGGGGAGGGAGTAAGGGGGGCTAGAGGACTGTGCAATGCGGACCTTTATGATATTGGCAGTTCGCGTATTCCAAACATCCTTGAAGTACAAAAGACGTGTCAATTTTGTGCAGGAGGCATCATATTCCCAACTTATACTCAGTCCGACTGAAATTCAAAATCGTTCTTAATTATTTAGATGACCACGGCCCTGTTGAGCGCATTGATGTAGGTGTCCTGAAGATGCAGAAAAAAAATTGTGATTAGCTGGGATGAGAAAGTCTGTAATGTGTAGAATTGTTGTTCGTTGTGGTTGCCGCCGGTGGATGGTGATTATGATGACGAAAACCTTAAGTTTCTTTCTCCATTGGTTCATGGATGCCGTAGGAGCAACCGCATGGACTATTCCGTCTAAGAAACATCAATCAGCTGAGCACACTCGGCACCTGAAAGCATGCTAACTTCGTACATGAATATGGAATGCTTCCAAACGAGGGGCTAGCGACAGCTTCGGATACTTCACACCCTGAGGGATGTTTCTCCTGTTTGCATTTACAAAAGTACGACGACACAGATCAAAATTCAAGATTCGTGTTTCTTGCCCGACATACACAATTATCCTCTGCCAACCTCATACCGTCTCCCATCTATTTGAAACTATGGCATCATCTGAACGCAACCAACCTGTAAGTACGCTCGTAGTTCTTTTCCTGAGGAGGACATGCCGTGGATGTTTTGGTTTAGTAGATTCTCAGCAATGTGTACTTATATTAACGAATACCTGCATACCTGCATACATGTGCACAGCTCCGTCGATGCATTGAACGGGGTATAGCATATCCTTACCTGTTGCACGAATAACAGTGTTTTAAACATGAAAACACACAGCTGCAAATGCGTATGGCTAAGTCATGATTCTACCCACGTGTCCCCTCGTTGAACTTACCAGCTTCCATCCCACACCATTGAGAACTTGCCTGAAGTTAGAGAACCAACAATAAAACCGGCGGTGGCGTTGTGGCTGTGCTGTCAACGAACCTGCCATTGCTCTTTAGTTTTCGGCTGCGGATTATCTTCACTGAATCCACCCCTTTGTGCATTTTGATGAGGAATCGTATAAATGTGTGTAATTATCGGACTGGTGCACGGCATCCAAGCCAGATTGTTCGCCAACATACCTTGGAAAGTAGGGAAACTGTGCACCGCATAGATCGCTATTGGCCGAGTTAATCAATATCTAGGTAATTTTATTTTCCAAATTCTCAAATAAAAAAGATAGCAAGCTACTCTCTAGGAAAAAGTGCGGCGCCACCATCGATCACCTGGCCCCATTCCTCTGTGACGAGGTTCGACACCCTATGCAGTTCTATGTTCACCTGACACATGGACACAACAACGCCGTGGCACGGACGAATGCAGTCTGAATCCCCGAATTCAGATAGGATTCATCTATCAACTCTACACCACCGTCCGCGTTCTTCCTCGGAGAGTCCAGGCGCTAAGTGCTCTCCTCCCCAACCGGCATGCCATGCCCCTGCTGCAAGGCTGGCAGGACACGAAGTGCTCGTGCTCCAAAATAAAACGTTCCTTTCTCGCTTCAGTTGGGCATAATTCGCCTGGATTTCAGACATAAATCTGGATTGGAAAAGAAGCTCGCGTCAGGCAATAAGGATTACCTCCCATAAAAATCACATGCGTTTCGATGAACGTAATCCGCCTGCGTTTGGTCGCATTAGCAACCTTGCTTAACCCAGTCCGAGTTGCGAGGGCCCGTGCAGTCTTCGAATTTCTCTCGAATTTCGTGGATACGATGGAGAATGGAGATACTGCTGCTATTTGTAAGGGTATTCTGATACAGAGACTTATATTTGTCGTCCAAATTCTTTGTAAAAGGGAGGAGTATTTGTCGTATGACCGAAGCCTTTTAAACCTGAAATAAGACTCCTTCCATTGCAAACCTAAAGTCTCCATACTGATTTTGCATACATGAAATTTTGATTGCAATTCCGCCTTTTTTTGCTTTTTAAATTATGACGTACAAATAAAAACTACTAGATTTTTTTAATTGACATCTCTATGTAATCCAAAGTTTGGATCTGAAAGGTTGAGCCATCCCAGCCAAAACCTATCAGTCACCAGTGAGGAGAAAGAACGCACGATGGAATACTCGTCCTTCAACGCCCAGATGATGCAGAGGAAGGCACGTTCCCCTCTGTCGAAGAAATCAAAGATATTTTATGGCTCCATGGTCTTGAGCGTAGGCCTGGTGCTTTTCATTGTTGCCCTTGCTTTTGGAGGACGCCCTACACAGAGCTATGACAACAGGCCAATGTTGGGAGATGCAAGTGCACTTGCTGTTGCAGATCAGAACAAAGATGGTGAGGTAAGCGGTGAGGAATTGGAGGAGATGATTGAGGAGGTTATGCACGACGAGAGAGCCAATGAGCCCAGCCAAATGCAGCTAATCATCCACGCCCACCTCCCTCACGCAATCAGAGGAATGGACCAGGTACCCAACGGGAGAAACTAGTATGCGTAGATGATCAGTAGATTATCAATTTTCTATGAAAATAACCCTATCTTGATAACAGAACGGAAATGGACACATCGATCCTCGTGAGGCTGCGGCAGTGATGGGAAACCTCCCCGGAGTCATGATGCAGACCATGGCAGCACAGATGCCAACTGATCACGGAGAGTACGTAGAGATTCAAAATCGCGTGCGCAATGAGTTTAAGGATGCAGTCCTTGACCTTGCTCTGAAGAACCACCGTAACGAATCTATCTCGGACGAGGAATGCTTTCAGAACTGCTTCAACCGGTGCCGCTGGATGCTTGAGCCACACACCTGTGTAGATACTTGCAATCAGGTAATTACAGATAATTTGCCATCAACAATTTTCAGCTTTATAAACTTGAAAATGACCTTTTTATTTATTACCTCTCTAGGGATGCGGAACTGACGCTGTGTTGAACGATCCTATGGAGATTCTGCAGCGAATGCAGAAGGCAAACAGTGTCGAGTACGGTGAAAATGAAGCTAATTACACTTTAGCTATGAAGCGTCCTGGACTTAAATCTAAAGATCTCAAGGTAGAAGTTCGTGGTCCGGTCTTGGTTGTACAAGGTGAATGCAGGGAGCAGATGAAGGGCAATAGAACTCTTAATCATGCATTCCACCATAGCATTCGCATGCCTCCAGATGTGAACAAGGAAGCTATCACCAGCGAACTTGAGAACGAAATTCTCACTGTCTACCTTCCTAAAGACCCCGAGCTTTCGAAGAAGTTCAGAGAAGAAAGAATGGCACTCGAACAAGCTGCATCTGGTAAAGAGTAGTAGGAAATGGGAGCCAAAGATTACCCTTGATAATCAGATTAAAGTGAAACTAATTATGCAGCTACGCGAATGGAACCATTTACACATAGATCCATCAGTGAATTAGGGCATCAGATACATGATGCAGTTATCACATGTAATATACGTACGTTGCAGACAAAAATTGTGTAAATGTATGCATGAGAAAATACCCTAAGCGATGCATGTAGCAACATCCAGACAGAGAATTTTGCGCAATGCTGTAGATGCAAAAGCCCAATGCCGACATAAACAATTATAGCTAGAATGGTACGGCAACACAGCAAATAACATCCGACTACGGACACAGAACATGATCTCTAGATCTAGTGATGTGTGTAGCATGCACATACCGCGTATATATGATCGAGACCGATGTAATGAAATGTTTAAATTTTTTCAATGGTCATCCTAATGTAGCTGTGCAAAGCAGCGGCTACAGCGCTTAAATTGAATCTGTTTGTTTCCTTGCTAGCTTGGTCACATGTTGCATGCATGAAAATATAAAAATGCATTGTGATTTGGTCTAGCATGTCGTGCTTTGCGCGCAGCTTTGCGAGTCAATTTTTCTGTGGTTGTGAGACGCGTAGTTTCATCGTTGCGATCCATGATCGCCGTCAGTTGTTTGTTGATTCTGAGTCTCTGTGGTCCGTATTTCCTGCATTGCAGAATGTGGTCCATGTCTTGCAATGTGTTGCATGTGTCGCACATTGCTTCCAATTCTGTGCGTTGTCCTCTGGACAGCAAGAAAGTTCCAAGGCTGCCAACACCACAGATGGCGCGTATCCATGATGTGGCGATGGCAGCTTCAATGTGATTCCTGTTGTGCGAGAGCCAGGCATGAAACCAAGTTTCTTCAAATGCATGGCCTTTGTTCCCTCTTGGCACCGCTTCATTTTGAAGTATATATACGCTACGCTGTCTCGATTTATAGCAATTACTGTCCTATATACGTACATGACTACAAAAATCATGCAATATGCTTGTCACATGCCGCGCTGCATTGAATAGCTACATGAGGATGACCATTGAACAAATTTATTATTTGATTCATTACATCCGTCTTACATGCGTATATACAACGCAAGTACGTAGCCCACACATATCACGGGCTTCACATTATATTGCTCGCGCATGCGCTCGTCGACCTATGTCATTGTTACTTCGCTGCAATGTGCCACAGTTCTGTAGTTATAGCGGATATGGTTCGGCTGTCTGTAAAGTACTCAGCATATAAGCAGCTCTGCTAGTCTGGCTGTTTATAATGCTATGGCACCCAATCATTCTCGTGTGTACATCGATTGTCTCCACGAGGAGAAAAAAAACTTTATACTGCCAACATCTCCTTCACGTGTTCGCCCTTTCCGCGGCTGAAGAAGAAAAACAACAGTTGTTAAGCGCCACAAATATAGTATCCGCAAATCGCCGCTACTGCGAATAGGCGGAGTTGCGAACAAAGATGATGCTTTTGTTTGTCACGAGGCCAAATCATAGATGGTAGTGTCGACAACCTAAGTGCGATATCGTATGGAGTTTGGCCATTCACGTCCTTCGCAGCTTTATCTGCGCCTGCCTTAAGGAGATAGTTGATCACGATTCCCTTCCCTGATTATTTCAAATATAATATATATATATATATATATATATATATATTACATGTGTGTGTGTGTGAGTGTGTGAGTGAGTGTGTGTGTGTGTTTGTCCGTTTTTATGTCAATACAACAAAACTCTCTCTCTCTCTCTCTCTCTCTCTCTCTCTCTCTCTCTCACACACACACACACACAATAATATATATATATATATATATATATATATATATATATATATATAATATCTTCTTTAATCTAACCCGCCTTCCCCCCCCCACTGATAATACCAGACACTGCTGCATAGTGTAATGCGGTCCAGCCTGTTTGCGGCATTGGTTCGTTTACAGAAGCACCGTCCTCCACCTGCAAATGTAATAAGATCACTGGTACTACTGTGCAAGCAAACCATCGGCATACTGTATGTGTCCCAATTCCTTATTGGCTTCTCCTTCCCCCCTTCCCCCCAACCCCCCCAAATTCATTCTTGTGCGTTTCCTCACACACCGCGATTTTGATTCCCTTGAGCAGCCCCATCTGAATGGCTTCCATTAATCGTTTCTGTGTCGCAAGTTACGAATTAAGACATAGAACGACGTATACGTAATCGTACCAACACACTCTCAGCATTTCTCTTCCTCGTGCCCGCCAGAGCGACAACAGGTGACGCACAGAAGCAAATGGGAGGAGGAGGAGGAGGAGGCAGCAGTGTAGCAAGAATGGGAGAGAGAGCTGCTACTTTTATTTAAAGCTGTGGCGGCTATAGAAATACTACTACTACTACCACTACTACTACTACCTGTAGGAACGGATCTTGCTTCGTGGCGTTAGAGGACTGCTGTTTCTCGGAAGAAGAACCGCTCTGAGATGACTTCTGTTCCGCTTCCGCCTTTAGCTGCTCCTCTCTAGGAGTACATACGAATAATAACGTCAAAATTGGCAGCAGTAGCACTTTTTATGGACGCTTATTCAGCGTGGCATCTTAAAAGCACACACACACACAAACACACACACACACACACACACACACACATATTATATGTGTATATATATATATATATATATATATATATGTATATATGTACATGCACGCACACTTTCCCCTCCGGAAAACAACATGAGCATACCTTCTCTTCGCCTCCATTTCTTTCTTATACTTTTCTGCTTCAAGGCGTTTGGCTTCAGCCTGGTAGGAAAGGAGAGGAGAAATTGAGGACGAATGGGAATGGGGGGGGGGATGCTACAGCCTGACAGTTTTAGGCCAAAATAATTGACCACCTCCTGGATGGCCGTCACAAGTGACTTTCTTCATCATACAAGCTGACCTTCAGCTGGGGTGTCGTCTTCGCAGAGCCTCCCTCGTGGACAATACCTGAGGGAGAGAGAGAGCAATAGCTTTAGGAGGAGGATGCGATCGACGCTGAAGACAGTATGCTGACGCGATGAAAGCAAGAGAGAGAGAGAGAGAGAGAGAGAGAGAGAGAGAGAGAGAGCTCTTGGTCATAGGTAAATAATGTACTGTGGTACACCAGCTCTTTTCCCAATGTAACATCTACCACCAACAATCATTGTAAACTATCATAGAACTACATCATCATCATCATAATCCATCACCATTGTTGGTGTGTTCACAAGCGGTCACATCTTCTACTTCTAGGCCTACTACTGATACTACTGCTACTACTAATATTCCTACTACCCATAGCTTCATCAGTGAGTGCCGCCTTCATCGCATTTCCAGACCCCCCTGCCAGGCGATCCTAAGATGAGAATACAAGAGAACGAAGGAGGTCAGTGGATCGTAGATTTTCGTCGATAGCAAAAGAGAGACGCATCAAGATCATGTTCTGGAACAAGATGATGAAGTGAACAATATTGAGTGAATAAAGCTTGTTTTCTCGAACCTTCCAAAGCCGAATGGACGGTTTATTGCTAAGCTTATTCCCAACGTTCATCAACGATCCTATGTAGTATGTGGGAGAGATGATTAAGATTCATGCCGACACACGCACGCTTGCTTAATTCTCGGGGAGAATCAATCCTTGATCCGGGGGGCGGTCGTCACACAAATACAGAAACACATGGAAGCACACACACACACACACACACACACACACACGCACACACACACAGGTCGATATTCATTCTCGTTTGGAAAAATATTTGCTGACTCATCACCATCTGCGTTTAATCCGTTTGACCGGCCGCGGGGGTTCGAACTCATGATTCGCTTTGTTGCTCCCGAGAAATAAAATGCTGATTGCCCAAGAAGTAGGTAGTAAGTCACCCGAAAAAGAGGAGGAGGAGGAGGAGGAGGAGGAGGAGGAGGAGGTATCATTGGATTCGCCACATACACACACTCACACACAGGTAACCGGAAGGCCTAAAGACTCTTCCCGGAGCAAACCGCGGATGATTCAATACAAGTATCTCATTGTTACTCGACCTTAGGGTGGGATGACTTTAGCTTTTGTGTTGGGAACAACAAGCGGTAACTTACCTACTTAGATCTACTTCTTAACTTCTTTCTCTTCTCAGAGCAAGAAAAGGAGAGAAGTTTCTGAGGATATTTACCTGCGACAACAAATTAGTCCTGTCGCAGGTGTTTCCGACAATGATCCTCTTGCACAGCTACACAGCTGGTGTAACGGGAATGAAGATCCTGCCTGTTTTACCCCAATATTCCTCACTGTTCTTCTTGGATTCGATATTAGGATAAATTCGGTGTATTTTCTGTTCCAAAAAAGATTTGCCGCTAGACCATCTCAGAGCAACAATTCTGGATATGTATGGGATTGGGGTAGTAGTAGTTTTCAGTGTTATTTTTTATTTTACAGCACAACAATACCTGCAACATCAACCACCCCACATTCGCATCCCGATGCAGGCAGGCCAGGGAGGCGTCCCCCCCACCGAAACGAGAAGAACGGCCAGAAATGCAAACGGATCGATCGACGTATGCCTACTTTCCAAGGCGGAACGACGAAAGCTAAAGAAGAAGAGGAAGATGATGGCCAGAGGCCAGGTGCGTGGACATGTTCTCATGGTGTGTGTCGGCTGAAATTCACAAAGCTGCTGCGCTCAGTAGTCCCTCAGAAGCTCCATTTGATTCTATGAATATGATTGATGGTTTCGCTTGAACCATATTAAGGACAACAATATGACCCGACAGGACTACATAGACATGTAAGGCATTTGTTCTCCTGGCTGGCTCATTCTATCATGAACCAATCTTCGCTCTGTACTGCTGTTTGCACTTTAGATATGGGGACGAGGCTACTGTGAACATCTCACTGAATACTAATAAAATGGCCAAATTGAAGGTAATTTCTACTCCGGTAGGCACTCCGCGAAACAACCGTGATGGCCTTCTCATCCGTGTTTTTATCGAAAACCGAGCAGAGACGATGATCTTCCATTTCTCTTCATATGAGAGACCACACTGACGTTCTTCTTTTGGCTTTCGCAGAAGACAATCAATGGGGATCCATACATCACCGAATGGAACATTCAAGAGCTGATTCTGTGGTCTCTAACGATGGGTAGCAACCATGTGCACAGAGAGCCCTTCCTTTCTTTACATAAATACCAACACTCACCAGGTATAAAGTCCCCGAGGTGGGTGTTTGTCAAAAACACACCTCTTACAGCGGGAGCAATTCTACTAGCAATCGATGGCTTCAACATGGAGGTGCTCAGTGCTGCCCCCCCCCCTCCCTTTTGGATAACCTACTGATCAGCCTTTCGTTCTGTTTCTCCAGACATTCAAGAGCCATTATCGTGCCCTTCCCTCCATTCATCGCATATTCCATCCAAATGCCTCTTCTGGTAGTGCGCGCGAAGGAGAGACGTTAAGGGTATCAGATGGGGATTTCGGCAAGTATGCTGTTCCTTTCAAAGTCAACAACTCAGTATTCGACCCGCGCTCGGTACTGCTACTTGCAGCACGAGAAAGAGAGGGAGAGGGGGAGGAGGAGGAGAGAGAGAGAGAGAGAGAGAGAGAGAGAACAGGGGCCGTAGTAGGGAGCCAGGGGTAATCTTTCCTTTTTGTGATAAAAATCCCACTACATGCACGTGCAGGTTCTTCATGCGCTGTTGAACTGCAAAAAGAAGGTCCTCTCGCATTCAGTTGTTTTCGCGGGTTCTTGCCTGCATCCCTATGCATAAAGCTATTTATCCGTACATACATTCACAAGTCTATCGATTGATTGATAAACGTTAGAACCTGAAGAACTCGCAGAAGCCCAGCGTCGACAACCCACCCAAGCGCCTCAAGCGCGGCGCTGGTGACGACAGCACTGAGAGGGAGGAGGGGGGGGGGGATGGAAAAAGGAAGAAAGACGGAGAGAATGAGGGCTGTGATAAGGCAGGAACAGTCCCGGGAGGTAACTTCCCAGCCACTGGTTTCTCCCCTCCCCATACCTCCGACCACCCCCCACCAAAGTACCTTTTTAACCGCCCCGACCCCACCCCAGCGGTTTTCGCGCCACTCCCCCCCCCCCCTCCCCGCAAGAAGCCTTCCTCATCTTCTTCGTCGTCGTCGTTGCCCGCCGGGGGGGAGGAGATGGATGATGACAGCGACAGTGACAGCGAGGATGGCAACCTCAGACTATTCGGCGTAGACTGTGAAATGGTAAGCGAAGAAGCACGTGCACAGGCATGCATGTGCATATGCAATGGCGACACGCGAATTGATGGCTTTGGTAGCTGTTATTAGCCGACGGGCTGCCGGCCGGGAAAATACCGTGCCATTTCACATTGTTGCCGTGTTTTCGTGACATGTCGATTGGCGGAGCAAGCCAACTCCTAATCGATGTGGATGACAGCGGAAAAGGGGGGGGGGGGGGATGAGGAAATTCCTATCGGACTTATCATCATGATAGTGATCATCATCGTCATTATCATCATCATCATCATCATTATCGTCCTTTTAGACGGCATGTATGAACTTACCTGACTACTGTGCTGTCTTCTTCTGTATTGTTGATGATACCGAATATGGTAAAATAATAACAATGATAATAATGATAATGATAACTCTAGGTGACGACGGAGAAGGGCTTTGAGCTGGCACGCGTCACAGTCGTAGATGAGGATCATAAGGTAGTAGTGGCAGTGCTGCTGGTGGGTGTTGAGGCTATTCCTCCTCCTCCTCCTCCTCCCCTCTATTCATCATCCCCATCATCTTTCCAAGGTGCTCTATGACTCTCTTTGCAAGCCTCGGCGCAAGATCACCAACTACAACACGCAGTATAGCGGCATCACATGCGAAATGCTCCAAGACGTGACGAAAAACCTCAAGGTACATCCTTTCTCTCTCTCTCTCTCTCTCTCTCTCTCTCTCTCCCTTTCTCTCCCCCTCCCTCCCCCCCCCCTCTCTCCTTCTCGTGTGCATTCCCTTGTTCTACTCCTCGGCTGGAGCAGTGCTGGCCTCCCTACCTGCCGCTGCATATGGCCGTGCCGTCGCTAAGTAGAGCGGTTATCATCATCAGCTAGTCGCGCCTTGATGGCATGATTTTGTTTCCCAAATATTGTGTTTTTGGCTCTGCTGATGCTGTGGCTGCGAGCAGGACGTCCAAGAGGAGCTCAAGGCCTTCCTCACGGCTGCGGACGTACTCGTCGGCCATAGTCTTGAGAACGACCTGTTCGCTCTCAAGATCATCCACGAACGTACTTCTCCCTTACTTCTCGTCTCCCCTCATGATTCTTCGTTATCTGTGTTATCGCCGAGCGCAACAGCCATTCAGCTGAAACCGTCTCTCTTTTTCAAAACACACACACACACACACGCACGATATTGCACTGTCTAATGCTACCAAAACTAGAACAGCAACGCACAACACGCATACAAACCTCGCCCACTACGCCGTCCAAGCATGCATATGAGATAGTTAAAAATGAAAAACAGGCATCATCGACACCTCGCTTCTCTACCCGCATTCGCGCGGTCCGCCATACAAAGTTGCTCTCCGCAGATTAGTAGAAAGGTCATCGTCCTCAGAGCTGCTATTTGCTGTTTCCTTGTGAGAGCATTCAAAGAATATTGCTCCTTCTTCGTCCCTTCAACCCCCCCGCCCACAGTAGTTCGCTCTATTTGCTGCGTGTGCGTGGGAAGTATCTTCTACTCCTCCCCCCCTCCCCTTCTCATTCTTCAATTCCTAGCAACAACAGATTGTGTAAAAGCTTCCCGTTTCGCGTACACGTAGGTACCTTAACCGACAAATCCAAGTAGTCCAGGAAGAAAAGGAGGAGGGTGGGGGGGAGGGGGGGGCGACGGAGGAGAAGGGGGTGGCAGAAAAGGAGGCGGAAAAGGACGGGAGCAAAGAAGTTGATGGATCTAGCAGTAGCACTGGCAACGGTCATAAGAGCAACAACAAGAGGACCATAGGTATAGTGATACTCTAAGAAGCGAAAGACGTATATCCGTCCTTCCCTCCTCCTCCTCCTCCTCCTCCTCCTCCTCCTCCTCCTCACCATCATCATCATCATCATCATCATCATCATCCATCTCCTCCTTTCACCATAGGCCATGACAGCGCAGAGGATGCGATTGCAGCGTTGGAACTCGCCCAGCTCAAGATAAAGAACGGTCCCACTTTCGGGGTAGTAGCTCTCGCGCTTGCATCGTCTCCCTCCCCTTTTATATGTCAGCTGTTGCTTTTTCCCTCTCTCAAGGGGGGGTGGGCTGCTAGTCGCATTTAAGGTTTAAGATCGTCCTTTCTCCATATTTGCGGCGATAATATCAGATCGTCAATTCGGGCACTCAGGAGCTCTTTGGAATGCTCCAAAAGTAATTTTCCTAATTACTCCTCCCCCCCCCCCCCCCTTCCTTCCCGTCTTTCTCTCCTTTTCGTCCACCTCTCGCCAAAAGCCCCCCTCTCGCCTCGATATGAACGTGGAGGCTATCATTGCCCATGAGCAGGCGCAATGATGATATTATTCGAATCCCCATTCATCCCGCGCATTTGCCTATTTCCTTAGGTATAGAAAGCAGCACATGGCTCTCATCAGTAGCAGCCCGACGGTATGGTTGTGCTATTAGCTGTCATCGTGGCTGCTTCTCCCAAATTATAAACCGCTAGTGTGTTATTATGGTGATCGCAGAGAAACAGTTGTTGTGTAGTGATATTTTTGACTCGAGCCTCCATCGTCATCATGATGGCAGCCAGCGCAATACTTCTTGGCCTTTATACCCCCCCCCCCTCCCCCCTCCCCTCCCCTCCCCTCCCCTCCGTCTTGGCTGATGCCCTTCCGACTCGCAGATTCTCAAGAGATTTGCGGGCAAGTCTTCGAGCAACGTCAGCGCCATCTCCTGCAAATCGGACGCAGATGTAGCAGCGACAAACACCATACAGCAGCAGCAGCAGCCGCCGTGCTACAAAGAGAGAGGGAGAGAGAGAGAGAGAGAGAGGAGGGGAGGGTGGGATGAAGTGGTAAGTACGTGTGTTCCCTTGCCACCCCATTTCTGCGACACTCTTCCCTTACAAGGCCCGACGCTATTTCTCACGATGGGGCAGCTTGGTATGTAGTAGTAATGCTTGAGTTGTAATCGGCCCTCCTCCTGCTCAGGCGCTGAAAAAGGCTGCTAGGGCTGCTTCGGAGGGGAAGTATTCCTTTTCCATGTGCCATCTCGGGTCAATCGCCAACCCCCCCAGTGCT
This sequence comes from Bigelowiella natans CCMP2755, assembly GCA_000320545.1. NCBI lineage: Eukaryota > Cercozoa > Chlorarachniophyceae > Bigelowiella > Bigelowiella natans. The sequence goes on along the minus strand of ADNK01001009.1, from coordinate 23,283 downwards.
GAGAAGCTAAGAGTTTTGAACGAGGGCATCACCGAGCTGTAAGTGTGTGTGTGTGTGTGTGTGTGTGTGCGTATAGTCTTTGCTTGCAAGAAGAATACTGCTACCACCAGCCCAATTTAGAGAATCAATCAACAGACTTTGGTGGTGATAGTTGGAACCGTTTCCCCCAATGATGTGTTCTTGAGCGGACATAGCGTTTGACCTTGTACCTCATCTTCCTTTTCTCTCTTCAAAAAAAAAAGACGTCTTCTCCTCCCCCCCCTCCTCCCTCTTCTCTTCAGCTACCGCAAGGTGCACAGAAACACGGTTATCATCGTGGCGTCGTGCCAAGGCCCACTTAATGAGGTAGGTGTTGTTCTTCTAATGGGAGAGCAGTCAGTTTATAAGAGAAGAGTAAACTATATATATATATATATATATATATATATATATATTCTCGTTTGAGCTGGATGGGTAGTTTATTGTCCAACCACACGCCGATTTTCTATCTCCCCAATCTACCTTCCTCTCTTTTCCTTCTCTCTTTCGCTCAATCTCTCTCTCACACACAAACACACACACACACACACACACACACACACACACATTATTACTATTGTTATCATTTTGACCTATTCGCTATGATAATGGAAGGTGAAAGCCTTACAGGACGAGCAGCTAAGTGACCGTAGAAAGGTTGCAGCTGTGTAGTAATAGTAGTAGTAAATAGTATTTAAAGTTATAGGAATCTCTCATTGCGCGGATAGATCCGATGTTTGCTCGACGGTTTTGTTACCCACTCATTTTTGTTAATTCCACCCTCCTCCTCCTCCTTCTCCTTCTCTCCCCAGCCTGCTAGTGAGAGGACGTGGTCATTGGTGAAAGACCGTGCCCTAAAGGATGCTCAAATTCGCGCTGCGAGTGGTGATACTACACACACACACACACACACACAAATACACACACACAAATACACACGAACCCATATTAACGTCCATTTGTGTTATCATCATCATCATCATCATCATTATCATCATGATTGCTATCATGCACCCCGGTGGCATTGCATTATGATGATGAGGTGATGGAGAGCTCGACGCGAGCATCGATCCATTCTCCATCAACAGAAAACCGTAGCAGCAGAGTCTTGATTATACTCTTTATCTTATTTATTGATTTTCCTCTTTGTTATAACGATACGATATGGTCCGCAGGTGTTGCCTTCTTCGCCGTGAAGAAACGAAAACATGATGAGGGGGTGATCGAGCATCCATTGAAATTCGACTGATGAGCTCTAGCTAGCGAGGGATTTCCTGCTTCTCCGCCATGCTAGCATGTCTAGATATCTAGCTAGCTAGCAGGCGTGTTACAGCGCGCCTCATTCGTCTCAATGTGCACTCACTCACTCGTCGATCACATCTAGACATCCATGACTCGATTCTTCATGCAACTCGCATCGCTTGGACCACGCTAGCACGTCCCTTTCGCGCTATAAGTTTGCTAGTTTGGCCACATGCTATGAGTGATGCATCACATATCCACAGTCGCCCGCGTTTCGCCTACTACTACGGGCACGCACGCACAGCAAGTAGTTATACGCTGAGGCAATCTAGTAGCCCTGCATGGATGACGCGACGCATGCACAACAGCAATGGAGGACTCAATGATATCATGTCGATCGTCCGCATTGCAGCTCATTCGGTGCATTTCCCGGGTCATCAGCCCTGGAAAGAAACTTTGATTGCTGTGCACCACGTTTATTCCTATTCCAAGTGCTCAAAAGCCCGACAACCACACAGTTATGCATTACCATCATATTGTATGCGCTCTGGAGTCCAGCCAGAGTCCCTACTCGCTGCCCACATCACCATAACGATTAAAGTTGAACCGTTACTACCATATCGTCTAGTCGTTACAACATGAACGGAACCCAGGTCCAGTTATGGCGCCGGGGATTTAACGACGGCATGGGCAAATTTAGCTGGGGTGGGCGATAGCCATTTGCTTCCGCCAGCCATTTCGAGTAAACACGGTCGGTCATTGCAGCGACGATATCCGGGTGGGCACTCGCGACGTTTCTCCGTTCTTCTTCGTCGTGCTCTAGATCGAACAGCAGCACCGCCGCGCCGAGCTGGTTTTGTGGTGGCGGTATGAAGGTGTACTTCTCGATCGTGTACCATCCTAGAGCGTGAGCATTCAAGGAAGTCGTGGTGTTAGTGCTACCTAAAGCTGAGACGGCACATCGATGTCATCATCGAACAATATGAGCTACGACTTGGTAATTGTTGTGTTGGTTTGTGATGCCTTCTTACCACTGAGGTTTTCGTTGCCTGTTTTGTACAGCAGAAACGACCAAATACAGCAATAGCATTCGTCAGAGAGCAGCTAGCAACAAGCTACCACAGCCCACAAATTCTAGCAGATTCAACGAGCCATCAACCTGGGTTGATAATGTGCGCAGTGCCGAGAATGAGCTTCCAGGGCCACTGGATGATAGCGGTGTAGTTTGCCTGCCTTGCGCTCGGAGCGAGGGGATTGGGTATGCTCATGATGTTCAGATCACGATTGATTGCTACGTTGAGAGGAATCTCGGTCCTTATAGTAGTAGTGCTGCTAGCTCCCTCCTCGGAGCGATCGATGTTCGGATGATGTTGTCCCTGCGCGGTAATGGCGCTCCATGCGTTATATCCATCGAGGCCGCGAGGAAGTCTTTCCGGGTCTATCTGAGCTATTCCGAGGGCGATTGTCGGAAGAATGTCCGTCAGGTGGAGCAGCTCTGCCCTTTTTGTTCCCTGGACCTGAAGAAAGTGTGGCCGTCAGAGAGTAACCACGCAATGCACTCTCTCTCTCTCTCTCTCTCTCTCTCTCACACACACACACACACACACGCACACACACTCACTCACACTCAAACACTCACACACTCACGCAGCAATTCCAATCTGCGCTTATTTTGTCTCATCTCAGTCGTAGCTACAGTCGGCGTTGCCGCCACGATGCTCCTTGCTGTTATAATAAGAACTAGCGCGCATGTGCTCGCAAATGGAACCTCCTCGGGAAGGCCGCCGCCGAAGAGGAAGGACACGGAGCGAACACCTCCTTCGAACAAGGTCGTCTTTCCGCCTCTCAAAGGCTAGTTGCTGCTAGCTGACACGGGCAGCCCACCATCCCAAGGATTTCCATCGTGCCAGTGTGTCATACCTGCGCATGAGGTTAAAGAGACCGATATCCTCAAACCCCTCTGGTCAACGTCTCTGCTGCTTCGTATGGAAGTCAGCAAAAGGATTCTACACACCGCAGGGAGGGGGAGGAGACGAAATGACAAGGAGAAAATCAATCCACACCTCCATTGTCTGAGACCACCCACACAATCGTGTCGTTCCATATCCCCGCCGCTTTGATAGCGCTTGCTACGGCGCCCACGGTCTCATCGAGCTTCGAGGCCATGGCGCACAGCACCGTTCTGTTAGCCACCTCTGTACCCCCGGAAACACTGCGACAGACATCCATGTGCCGATGCCCTGGTGGAGCATGGAGGGGAAGATGCAGTAGCTGCTGGGCAAAGTAAATGAAGAGAGGTTTCTTCGCAGAGGTATTGCCGGAGTTTGTACTACCAGCCTCAGCGTTTCTGCCACTTCCTGCCTGGCGGAGTTGGAGGAGGTCTTCGAACCTCCTTGTGTACACGTCGACGCTGTACGATCCTAGGCAAGCGCGTGCATACATCAACATACACATGTTAAGGATGTCTCGTGGCACAGATAGATATGCCTTGGATCAATGTACAGACATGGTAATATATAATTTACATATTCTCTCGCTGCCCTCACCGGTTGCGTCGGTGTACGCCGTCTTATCCTGCCAAAAATCTAGGGCAGCGGCGCCGGGGCCGTAGGGCGAGGCAATGGCCTCTGCACACCTCATTTTATTGTCCTTGGAAAATTGCTTGCAATTGGACCTGTAAAGACAGATCCCCGCACACGAGAAGGTGGAATGGTTGAAGTAATCGTTGACGCCCTGAAGATAGCCTACGTGTGATAGGAACCCACGCTCCGTGGGTGTCTGCGACCAGTCGCCCGCTCCGAGATGCCACTTTCCAATCGCATGGCTCTCGTACCCGCCCTCATCTGTCATTATCTCCGCAAGCGTTCGGGCATCCTTCGGTAACCCTGCCCGAGACCCTGGCATCAACGTTGAGTAGTGCTGCATTCCAAGCTTGTGTGCGTAGCGGCCGGTCATGATAGAGGCTCGGGAGGGGGAGCACATTGGGCTCGTGTACCTAGATTACGCTAATATTAACCGCACTTATGGGCCGAGCACAGTCTGAAAGTTCTCGTTTACATGTCGAATCATAGTGGGGATAATCACAAAGAATCATGCGATGATCTTTGGCGAATGTAGATAATTCTATCTGCGCATCTTTCTATGGCGATATAACATGTAATGACATTCTCTCCAAGCGCACGCCAGTATATGCCAGTGCATCGATCTGGGGCGTCTTGAAGTTAGAGCCGTGGAAACCGACATCGCCCCAGCCGACATCATCCAAAACAAGTAAGATTATATTTTTTCTCTTCTGATCTCCTTCCACGATAGTGCACGAAAATAGGAAGAGAGCCAGGTTGAGAAGAGGGGAGAGGCGGGTGGTCATCCTTGTCATAAAACGGGCGCTCCCGGTAGCTTGAGCCCAAAGACCTCCGTGTGGGAACAACTACCCGAAGGAAATGGCAGGCGATTCTGGTGCTCGAAAACCGCCGACGAGCCAGATTGAGGGTACCGTCGGTGGCACTCGGGCGGAGTTCGTTCCGTAACCCTGTGCATCATGCATCAACATCGTGCTCTCGCAGACTTGCTGCCGGCACATCTCTAGCATCCGAAGCCATTGAGCAGCCGGCATTGTCTCTCGACATGAAATGACCTTAAAAAACCGTAAAAAATCGCCTTTTCTGCATGTCGCGGGCAGCCGGTGCTTCCAGGAAGTAACGCTTGGGAAAAAACCCTCCGGTTCGTTCTTCGAAGACACAGCGGTGAGTTTCGGCACCTAGATCTAGGCGCGATAACCACTTTCGAGTCGCGCACTGGAAATCGACGATAATTTTCTAGTCGCATTTCGAAAAACCCCTTGCCAGAACGGCACGACGGGACAACAACTCTTACAACACCAGTGTGGTCAAGGGAGGAGGAGGGGGAGGAAGAATGGCGACTCGCAACCTTACGCGACGCTTCAATCAGCTCCGCGCCTCCCACGGCTCCTCAAAAAGTGCGCATTCGGTCCCGTCCTCTCACCTGGAAGAGTCGTTTTCATTGTCATCTTCCAGCGGGCTGGCTGGGGCAGAGAGGAAGGCGTCGCTGCCACCAAGGTATGTAGACTTTGTGGACTTACTGGAGCGTGACGAAGAGGCGATCGTAGACAGTATCAAAAAGCTTCGTCATCTCCACTCAAGGAGGCTCAAGGTAATACTGTACTGATTTCTTAATTTCGAAAACAGTTTCGCATCTCTTCGATCTTTTGCAGCAAGCCTGTTGAGTGGCACCTACACCTAAAATTCAGATGATGTCATCAAAGAACCGGATATAATTTCTGCGCTCATTTGATGTCAATTTCTATCTGTGTACGAAATCGGCCTTCCACTCAAATTTTTAGGTGTCTTTTGCGGACAATGAGCACGAGCAGGACAAGGAGATTAATGTCCTGACACAGCAGGTGCGACACCTTTCGTTGAGCGAAAGAGGACAGTTAATGTGCTAACATCCCTACATTGCACTTCAGATCCAAACGCTGCTCTCTAGATGTGAAAAAAACTTGAAGAAAATCGCAAGCGTACGCCTCCCATCATCAGAATTGTTGTGATATGATAGGCTAAAGCCAATGCAATTATACCTGATAATCATAGGTGGGTAACGACGGCCGGATATCAACAGAAGATAGAATATGCCGTCTCAATATAATGCGGTAACTGGCCTGCGTTTTCATAGAGTGAAGGCCTCATGATCTGCCTCACTGTAAAAAATAATTAGGTCTTATGCACGTCGGCTTCAACAGGTGTCGCGTGATTTCAAGGTAGCGCGCACATGCACTAATTTTCACGATATTTATGTATATGTATATATATATATATATATATATATATATATATATATATATATATATATATATATATATATATATATATATATATATATATATATATATATATATATGTATATTTATATATATAAAATATATTTGGTGTTTGGTGATTTGTGTATAGTTTTGTGAAAGAGCCATTCATTCATATAGTTCAGAGCTTTTTGCTTTGGTACTCTTTCGCAGACGTCACAGCGCAACTTTGTAATGACGCTGAAGGGGCAAAATGAGTTTGGAAAAGGTAGGTTATGATGGTTGAAGTCGGGAGCAATGGCCATATGAACTACTAATCTTCTCATCATGCTCACTTCAGATTTCTTTGGAGAAACGGATGCAGCAAATGCACGTAGCTTTGACGGTGTGTACCTGCGTATAATGATGACGCCCATAGTATCATTTCAGCTTCATGGATGTATGTAATCCCATCTTGGATGGTTCCGTCTCATTTTTGGGATATATTATGGCGTGAAAACATTTTGAACGTCACATTCAAATTCGATGCAACTTAGCTCAAAACTCCCAACTCCACCCGATGCTTTCATTAAGAATAACTCTTTCAACTGATCAGAATTGAACGAGCGTGAAGAGAAGGCGGTGTTGATGGAGCAGGTAAGTAAGGAGCATGACGAAGAAATCGAGAAGCTTGTGGAGGTATGCGCACTTTCTATCAAGTCCTGGAATAGTCCAGAACTTTCCTCATATCTAAATTGAACATGGTGTACCATTTTGTTGAGTGTGTATAGATATCTTCATGATTTTTTTGGTCAATTTGTGAAAGCGAGAAAAATGAGGAAGGTTTTTTTGTTTCTTATGATAATTTCTGTACTAAAAAGACAGAATGCTGCATTATCCTAAAAATGTCTATTCTTAGTCCATAGGAGCTATTTCGTCTCTATTCAAAGAGCTTTCGGTGCTCGTCATTGACCAGGTTCCCTTCCATCAGTGGAGCATCATGATTACAATGAGTAATCCATTAAATATTGTCCCAGGGAAGTGTCTTGGATAGAATCGATTACAATGTGGAGTGCGTGCTTGTCAAAGCACGGGAGGGTCGCGAGCAAATGGAAAAGGTAAGATCGAATCTAGGAATTTCGGAACACATGGATCATTCCTGGCTGTGCTTTTGAACAGGCAAACGAGCACTCAAAGAATAATCGGAGCATGATATGCATTCTGTTCCTCACAGGAATGATGCTGTTTCTGCTATTATTAGTGATTTTAAAATATAGCATGCCTTCGTAGCATAGCAGTAGCTAGCCTAATCCGCAATTTGTACCGTGTTTCTACGGCATTGATATCATGCATGCATCTTACCTATGCGATAATTCATGTAAGTATTAATGTATCATACATACGAAATGTGAAGTGAATCGACGGACATGCATAAATCTAGAAATGTACGTTTGGCATTTACATCGTAGTGTATTTGCAAGCGCTACTCATCATCCCCATTAGCCATATCTAGGTATACTAGAGCTATGCATGGTTTTCGAACGCTTGACGAATCGCGGTCCTCCCAGGCTTGTAATTATTATTGCAATATCGCATGCCATTTACATGTACTCTTACAATATATAATACGGCCTTGCAAAGCTACATTAGGATGGCTATTGTAAAAATATAATGCTTTTTAACATTGCACCCGTCTTTTAATACTGCTGAGAGCTAGACTGACGCCTACAGCTTAATGCCATACCGACTAAACCGATGCTGTCATGGCTTTAACATGCCTTGCGTGCTTGTAATTCATGCTACTGCTATCCACGATAGAATTAGAGTTGGTAGTTTTGACGAAACAACTTGTGAAAAGCAGCCCACATCGCAGTGCTCCTGCAACTACTACAGCCTTGTGCGTGGCTACGCGAATAACCGACTCATCACACACCTCGCGGTGATCCGCGCATGGATACGATGAGCGCCCTTATTCTAAGACATCTATAACTTCTTGAAAATCGCTGACAAACCAGTCTGCACCCTGACAAGAACAAAGCATCATATTAAAGTAGCTTCATCATGATCATCTTAAGTTGTTTGTAGTCGCTTAGGTCGAATTACCTCCTTCACGGCGGCCCTCACCGCCACACCTCCATAGCTGGCAAAAATGGCAAAAAAGCACGTATATTACGACGACACCCGCCCCCTCCTCTCCTCCCCAGAGCTTAAGGACTCCCACGGCGAAATAACAAGGATCTCTCCCTTTTCTTTTTTTTTGGGGGAGGGGGGTTGCGCTTGAAACACTGTTACGTGTTGTTGTACCATTATGTGCATGTGGAAAATTCGAGCAAACGCACCCGATAAAGGCGTCGGCGGGAGGACGTGCCTCCATATCTGTCGCGCCATCGCCCACCATCACAACCGTCTCGTACCTGAAGAAGCAGTACCCGCAATTGGTGAATTCATTGTACATCGGCGAGGAATTTGGAGAGTGCGGAGACGAACTCCCCAGATAATTGCAACCGCAAAGCACATACATTTTTACAAAAGGAAACGCCGATTATCTCCGCTGCAGAGCCAAAGTTTCACTTCGGTTCTATGATTTCTGCTTCTTAATTCGCGATTACGAGGTGGCAACTTCATGCGGGCCCCAAGCTAAAAAGGCGGCGTGTGAAAAGGCGAGAGAATGCAAATTGACAACGCACCCAAATTTATCCTTGAGCATCTGGATAACCTTCTCCTTCCCCCCAGCGCGAGACGTAGGCTCCTGCATGTAGCAATTACATCGTGGGACAGTAAGCATATGTTTCACTAGCTATTGGTTGCGAAACGACACCTTTTCGTCGAACCCAGCGTAAGATCCGTCAGTCTGGAACAGTATGTTATTCGCAAAGACCTGTATGGCGGGGCGGCGGCGTGTGAAGATCGGGACAACGCCACACAAAGAAGCCAGAAGCAGCAACGACAGAGACGGTATCAATACAATTCAGAGGGGCCAACCGCCCATCGGTAGGTTGGGAAAGCAGTAAACGTAGAGAATGCTACGGTGCGATGCTATCTTAGTCTTCTCCTCTCTTTCACACACACACACACACGCACGCACGCACCTCTGTCTTCTTGTCAATACCGAGGATGTCGGCGATCTGCATAATGGGTGCGGGAAGGAGAAAGCTGAGACGACCATTGGGGTGTAGCTGTGACTGCTGTGTTCATAGGGTGTCGGTCTGCGGAAATTTTCTCTCTATACATAGCGCTGCTCAGTTCTTGCACTCACGGGATTTATCATCTGGCGAAACCCTCCTGACACTAGATAAACTTTCGTGCCCTGATGAGGGGGGGAAGGGAAGGGGGAAGAGGAGGAGGAGGAGGAGGAGGAGGAGGAGGAGGGGGGGGAGCAAAAGGAAGAGGAGAGCAATGGAGAAGAACAATTCATGTTGGGTTATATGTGCGCACAAGAAGTCGATATAGTCACAACATGACGGAAGGACTCTGCCCTTCACGCCCGAACAACCTTCTTCTGCAGGATCGAGATTACGCTTTCTAGACCGGGAGAAAACTCCAAAGGATGCTCCTGGGTAATGTGTAGTAGTTTTTCTTTAAAAGATATTTCTTTTACAGAAAGAGGAGTAAACGGCAGTAATAAGACAGGCTCCTCACCCCCCTCCTCTAATGTGGGAAACAGCAAATTTCGGAGCGCTGTTGAAAGGTATAGTACCTTCATGCATTTCTCAATGTCCTGCATTGAAGGCTCCATGATCGAGAGCCTATTTCATCAATAGAAAGTAATGAGTCAGCCAAACGCCAAGCATAAATATCAACAGCTCGCGTGTAAAGGGCCACTACTATCTCGGTGCATCTTAAACACCTTCCTTGTCTGCATGTGAACTATGTGATTCACGCTGCCGTCGTACACCCGATACCTTGCTTCGAGAGCGACGTGAAACGGAACGGAGCCACCCATTGCGTTTGCCGTATATTCAGCCACCTTGACGACGAACAACAGTTGTCAGAAACGAGGAGATGTCTGCCGGTTATTTCAGGATGTTGTGACCCCCACCTTTTCCCCCTTCTCGGGAGACAAGGATGCAGCGAGCACGTCGATTCCCTGTTTACACCCAGTGTTTTATTTAAGACAATAGAATAGTATCTAGCAGTGAGCTCTTTCGTGCGACGTATATCACTCTGAATACCTCCTCGGTGATGACTGTTGAATCGACGTCGAAGCAAACAGCGTCTGCAGCTACGATACAAGCTTTCGCCACCTCAACATTTGTGCCAACGTTCTTCGAATAGGTTCGCGTGGCCGTTCTCAGCGGAGTCGCTCTGGCCAGGCATCGCACTCCGAAGCGCATGTGCATGCTTAAGTTTAGTAGGCGAGACATCGCTCGAGGTTGCATTGCGAGGGGAGTCCTTAGCCTAGGAGGTAGAGCGCGAAGTATCATCAAACCGATGCATCAGTGAGACAGCTACAATTCGATTTTGAAAGAAGCTCCGCAGATTCATCATCCAAAGCTTTATCCCCCCCTCCCCCCCCTCCCCCCCTGACCTGGAGTTCGACGTGTCAGATCGATGGAAAATGTTACGGATAGTTAGAAAGTGAAAAATACGTGCCATTTTCTACCAACGACACCCAATAATGATATCCCCATATCGTGACGGTGGGATTGTCGCGCATAAAATTACGCCATGTATAGCAATCGGAGACAATATATCAGTGATGTCGCGGTAAAAAAACGGAAGTCAGGAAGTCATGTCTTGATTTTTTTAGAGACCCTCGGGTAGAACGCGGGAGGAAGTTACTGCTACAACGTCCCCCCCCAGGGACTAGATCGGCAGATGTCGCGCAGTCGCTCGACTAGCCGCCTCCTCACCTTAGAGCAGCTTCGGAATGTGTTCCGGAGTTTAGATTCGCAGAGCAATGGGGTCGGTGAAATATCGATCTAGCTGTGATTTCCGTCTTTCGGGTAGCTGATAATTCGATGTCAAATCTTTTTGCAGCATATCAGCATCAAAGACCTTGAGAGCTTTGAGGGGGCCCCTCCTCAGTTCCTGGTTAGCCATTGTTGAGTGATCTGCGTGTAACATCGGTGTGAATTGGAATCGTTTTATATCTTTTCCTCAGGCTGAAATACGGTCAAGAAAGGACTTGAGGTAATCAATCATACTGCCCACTACCACCACCAACCTCCACCACCCAGTATTCACTACCTGCTTCTCTCAGGATAAACTTCGCCGAATTTGTAAACATTGCAAAGAAGTTTGGGATGCTCATTCCACCTCGAGAGGCCCAATATCGGCGCAACTCAATAGACACGGTTAGCTCGGATGGTGAACATGAAATATACCATGTCTCTGGGGGTACTCTCGATGTCCGAAAGCCAGATAGGTGGAACAAATTTCGTATTTGTTGAGTCGTTATGTCTCCCCTTTTCTGACAGCACTTTGAACTAGGCTGCAAGTCGCCCTGAGTGCCCAATCGTCTCCTGCAATTCGTAAGATTTGCTGATGCATCCAAGTCGATAATCTCACCTCACGTGTTCCTGCACTTTCATGTGTTTCATACAGACAGCCACCTTGAGACGCTTACAGAAGAGTACAAAATGGAAGCAGAATCCCCTGGTACTAACTACACAGCAAAAAAAATCGTTCGTTGAGCATTGCTAATGCGAGGAAGAGAGAATTCCGAGTTAACTATCAGACGCTTTTAGGCTTGACAAGAAATTCCTCTTTTTCGTTCGACAAAGCCCTGGTATCACAAGGCCACCATTCTAAAAATGTAAGCAAATCGATTCTTGCTCTGTACGTCGTCGCCCACGCCTCAGCCTAACCTTGTGTTTCATGAAGGGTCCGGGCGACATCAAGCGGATCAACGAAGAATCAGGAGAAGTAGCCGCATGGCACATGCACTTCACATATTTATTTGTCTGTGTACTTGTGCTCGCGTGCGTGGGATGGGGATGAAATACGTACATGCTCAAATTAGATGTTGCCATATATGCAGGTTGTGATGCAGCACCTAAGGGACCAGATTGAGCTGCTGCAGCAAGAAAACAAGTCTTGCCACAATATATATATATATATATATATATATATATATATATATATATATATAATAAGCACTGATTTACAAAGGCCAAACGTAAAGAATGACTGTGTAATTGCTTCGGTCCCTAGGTCTCTCTTGAGAAAAGATAAAGAGAGGACCGAACGAGTGATGAGGGTACATGATCTGTGGGTGTGTGTGATGCATACGTAACGTGTACATGAAGGCACTTCTGTTAATTCATATTTGTGAAGGAGAGCACATGCTAAATTTTGGGTATTGTCATTGTCTTCGACACCTGACAGATGGAGAGAGACTTCGCTGAGGACCGCTTTGACATGGAGTTGAAAATAAAGGATTTTCAAAAAAAGGTGGGTCCCTCCCATATTTGGAGATATATGTCATGAAACACGAATACTTTAGAAATCTGACCGGTAGTGTTGTGAAGATTAAGATGATGTGATTATAATTCATGACTGCGCAGTGTCGGCAGTGAGTTGTATTTTGTGAGTTCACACCCACGCTTTGGAACTATTTTTACCTGACAAACAGCTCGACGAGGCGGAAGATAATGGTGAAAGGTGAGGACCATTTTCATGCCAAAAGCGTAACGGGTGGCCATACATGCGTCGTTTACTGATTAGAATATGATATTCTCAGCAATACTCGGAACCGCAACGACAGCTCTGCGTCCAACTCCAGTAAGCTCTATTCTCTTGAAAGATGGGAGCCAATAGGGAAAAAGAACCACGTGCTGACATTCATTTGCCGTTTATTCAGGTTTCATTCGCCGAGCGAACTCATCACCATTTGCTGTTTTCGAAACGGGGCATAAAAGGCAAAACAGGCATCTCGAGAAAGTGCTGGAAGAACGCAACCTCAGCACGGAAGCTGTCAGCTCACAATTAATTGCTTTGAAGGTAAGTACATAGGATGATACAATAGAGCCGCGGATGGACTAATGCCATCAACCAGTCATGAACCCCCCCCCCCCCTTTCCCTCCCGCCCTTTTTCCCTTAGGACGGAATGCATAAGGTGCTGACTTCGCTGAAGAGCATGGATTCCAGAATCGAAGATCTTTCGTTCCCAAGTAGTAGTGGTTGTGGTGGAAGTGAATAGTGTTATCATCTGTAACTAGCGTTTGCTGCTTCTTTCCACTCCAAAGCGACGGTATAGTTGAGCGTATTGCTGCATCTTTTAGGCTATATTTCGGATATACATGAGAAGAAACCTCAGGGCGGATTTGAGTGTAAGCAGTCGTCCCTGCTTCCACCCAATTTAGACCCCATCAATCACAGCGTCAACAGCACGCGCTGCATGGTAGCGGGGTTGGACGAGAGCGACATTGGAGAGCACCTTCTCTCAGAGATGAGAGGATTTGAGACTAAAACGTATCAGCTAGGGAAAGCTAGCAGTTGCTGTTGCCCCCCAATGATGGAGCTAACTCTCGAGACGGACGCGGCTATCCTGACTGGGTATGTTGAAGGCAGAGGCTTTGGAGTGCAGAAGCGAGTAGTGCGTTACGATGAGATGAGTCCTGTCCAGGAAATCAAAGAATATGCTTGCTGCGGCTGTTTGTGTGAGAAACATGGCTTTGCTGTGACGCCGCTGACAGGCTCTAGGCCCGTCTTCGTGAGCGGCACAACACTGAAGGGCTCTGGGAAGCTCACCCCCAAAGAATTGACAGAGCGAATAGTCTCCGATCTTCGCCCCCGCATTCGAGATCGAAAGGATGGACTCGGAAGGAGGCTCAATGTGTTAGAGCGGAAGCTAGATGCGATGCTGTCGACGACTGGCAACCGAAAAATTGGCTCAAATCAGCTGTTTCAACCCGGGATGCATTGACGCAGTCTAGACGGTGCACACATACACGCACACATGATGCAACATTATGCGAGACGGATGTAATGAATAAATTTTAAAAATTTCAATGTCTATATGTCATCCTAATAACGTAGCTAGCTATGCAAAGATGTAATGCAATGTGTACATGTGATTCATAGCAAGAAAGTAGCTACAATAATACCGACCGACACAATATACACCTTGATAGCTTGCTGTCTATTATGAGACGAATGTAAGACGGACGTGATTAATGAATTGAATTTGTTCAATAGTCATCCTTATGTAGCTGTGCAATGCAGCGGCTACAGCGCTAATGTAATGAATAAATTAAATATGCTCACTGCTTGTCACCCTGCTCTGCTAGCCTGATGTAGCTGCGTGATAAGAAAGCAACGGCTACATGCATTGTGTTATTAGATTAGAGTTGATGTGTACGTAGTACATACATTGTACGTTCTGCGTTCGTGACATTGAACAGAAAACAAAAATTGTCCTATTATGTACTATGCTATATAATGCTAGCTTGCGCGCGAAAAGTACATCCGCATCAAAATTAGCACAATGCATGATAGCGATATAAAATTGTGTGCAGCATGCACAAGTAACAGCATCGAAGGACGCGCACAGCGTTGTACACACACAGAAACATACAGCTCGCGTGATACTTTGATCGAAAGGTACAGAGTACGCGAGGTAAAGTATATGTGTCCAACAAGCTATATAGAAAGCAAGCATGCGCGAAGATATATATTTGTTAGCCATTGTAACTAACCACAGCAATGATCACAGCACACTTGTTTTTTTTTAAAACACATGACCACGTTGCATCACCGTGATGACCACACTACTCATCACTGCAATTTGCTTCCCAATTTCCTTTGACAGCTAGTGAGCGTTAATGGCAGTGTTGTATAATCGCTACTGCAACTACGCAGTCTGCTCCTCCTCGGCCTTGAGGGTCGGGCTATCGAGACTAAGGCCCATGGTGCTGAGGCCATTATCGACGTACACGACTTGTCCTGTGATAGCAGATGCCAAGGGCGAGAGCAGGAACGCCGCAGTCTGGCCAACCTCTAAAGTGTTTATAAACACATCCAGCACGTCAATGTCAATAATAATCGTTACTTCTGAAATAAAGAATCGGGGAAAATCTGCGAGAACCAACCGACCCAAAAAAGGGAGGGAGGGGCAGATTTGTGAACGTCAGAGAAGACTACTACGGAGTACAGCAGCACACACGTGCCGTTCGTGGAACCGTGCGATGATAAAAACTGAGAAAAGCCATATTTATTCCGTTTTTCGTGATGAGCTATTTATGACCCATAGCGCTAAGTTCCTTCTCAATCGGAGCGTTCTTGTAGGAGTAGTTGATGACTCTCTCGATGAATCCAATGGCCCTAGCTGCGCGGGATCTGGGGAACAAATGAGTCGCTGATGAGTACGACGATGCTTTGTGTAACCGTCGCGAGGCACTCAAGGCATGCATGCGTATCTCTCATACATGCATATATATAAATATATATATATATATATATATATATATATATATATATACACACAAAAAGATGGAAAGGAGATGGAAAGGCACGAAAAAGAGCCAGTGATCAGATGGGAACGAAGACTCACCCAAGAGGTCCTGCAGAGACTGTGTTGACTCGAATTTTATGCTTGCGGCCGGCCTCATAGGCGAGGGTGCGTGTGTCCGACTCCAAAGAAGCCTTTGCACTGCTCATTCCACCGCCGTACCCGGGTACAACCTGATTAGTTTGTGCAGCTTTTAGATGCAAACGGTAGTTCTACCCATTTGAAGCATTCTCCTCCTCCCCCTCCCCCCTCCCCCCCCTCTCTCTGTCTCTCCTGCACTCATACACCCACCCACACATACACAAAGTACAATATTGCCTTATTTGAAGCATCGTAAGTGAGCGATAGGACAGAGCCGCCTTCGTTCATGATAGGGCCGAACTTTTGCACCATCGAGACCAGCGAGTACGCAGACGCCGACTGAGCAGCGAGGTAGCCCTGTACACGTGCATACATACATACATTTTGTGGAGAGGAGGAGGAGGAGGAGGAAGGAGAAGATCACATATTGACAGAGCATCGCCAATGAGATAGACGATTTGGCAACATCAAACGGCGACTTCGTGTAGTATTTCAGCGAAATTTGAGCTAGTGCATATTTTGCCCCGACCTCCCTCGACCCCAACCCCTTTCTGTAGATAACATACTGCACAAGAATTTCTGTCCTATGATAATGGATGGATTCACGGTGGGAAAATGATAATGATGGTTTTCCCCCGATATAGTCGCCCAAAAATAATGCACATTCTCCGTCTTCGATAAGGAAGTACATGCTGTCAGTCAACATCGTCATCGTTTCTGCAGAGCAGCAGCCCACAGCTCAAAAACACACCTTTCGTGAGGTTTCGAGCAAGGGATTCCTAACTTCCGGCCCATTAGCAAGAGAGTGAACCAGAATGTCGATCTTTCCAATGTCCTTCTCTACGAGGTTGGCCACTTCCGATATAGTCCAGTCAGATTCTGATTTAGTGTAGTAGTATGTAGTCGTTAGAACTGTAGGAGGCCGCTCAATCAAAGGAGATCATGGTAAAAAATGAGAAGAATTGATGCTTTGGTGGATCGGATTGGACGATGAAGTAATCAGTGCCAGTTGTTGGCACGCGCGTTCTCTCTCTCTCTCTCTCTCTCTCTCTCTCTCTCTGTCTCTCTGTCTGTCTCTCTGTCTGTCTCTCCCCCTCTACTCCCTTCTCTCTATGAATGCGATTCACCTCCTGCGTAGCGCTTGTTGGTTGCGATTTCCTCAGGAACGTCCTTGTCAACGATGGAAAGCAAAATCAAGGAGGAGAAGGAGGAGGAGAAGAAGAAATAGAAGAAGAAGAAGATATCAGCACAACGAGGATTGGCCTGGACCTTCTTGTTTTTTTTGTTGGTTTGTGCAATCTCTCTCCTTCTCTCTTTCACACACACACACACACACACACACACACACACACACACACAAAGCTACCTCAGGAGTATCAAAGACGGCGTCAAGAGGGTAGAGCTTCTCGAAATCCATCAAGGAACTGTGTGCGTATGGCGATTATTAACAATGAGTTGTTGGCAACTCAGGAGTAAGAAGGGGGGGATCAACGACTTCTCATCAACTAACAACTTGCATCTATTTTCTTCTACCAATTTCATTCTGTCCACTACTGATTCATTCAATCGTTTATAGAAGATACCCGTCGCTAAGCTTGCGAGACTCATCGAACTTGCCCATCTGCATGCTCTTCTTGAAGATTCCAAGGGCAGGCACCCAGATTCCGAGCGAGACATCAGCACCAGCCTCAACAAGGCACTTGGAAATCGCCCAAGCGAAACCTTGATCATCCGCCACACCAGCAACGAAGGCCTTCTTGCCCTTCAAGTCAATTGGGAGGCCGTTGGCCTGGCACGACGTCAGCCCTCGAACAGGATTTGGATGGTGGTTGCGGAAGCTGGGTGCTCGCATTCCACTGATACCAGTAGCCCCACGACGAACGGACGCCATCGTGGAGAGGAGTCGACCCTGGGAGAAGAAGCAGCAAGCGGCCATAACAGCGCAGGCGGAGAGGACAATGACGGGAAGGTTAGATTTCTTGGAGAAGATCCTGCGGCTCGTGGAGCCAACGGTGGAGGACACTTCGAATCCCGAATAGCTCATTTCTAAAATGCAAAACGGGGAACCGTGTCATGTTTGTGGTTTGGGATTTACATCATGGTAAAAGAGAAGAAAGAGCTCATTCAACACCCCGGCTTATTGTGCACCACCCCGACTATGTCGTGACTCTCCAGCTCAACACTAATACGTCATCGCTTCCCCACTAGTCAGTGCTCATGTGAGGTATTTTTCGACAGGTGCAACAAAGAAAGGACTTCAGAGACAGGAAGGGTGCGAAAGGGGGGGGGTGCACGTCACCTTTTGCGGCCGAAATATACCGCAGACCATCGGACAGAAGGAAATAGATAGCAATTAGCAAGAGCGACAACGAATTTCCAAGTCGTAGTATATTTCGGATTGGGATCTGTTTTAGAAATTAATAAAACGGCCCTGGGGGCCGCCATCAGCATTCGGCCTGTGTTTGCCATTACGCGACAACACCTGGGAACGCGGCTTATCGAGGTGATCATTGCAAATGTGCGGGATTCGCCATCTATAGTAGTTCCCCGGTCATTATTCAGTCTGGTTTGTCGATGCAGCTTGCGACGTTGTTTCCGGATTCCTGCACAAAAAGGCTCGTGTGTGGAATGCATCTATTTAATGGTGAAATTATTTATTAAAAATTATCTAAATGAGCTAAAACAAAATACT
>ADNK01001010.1:0-51892 GCA_000320545.1 Bigelowiella natans CCMP2755 | reverse complement strand
CCTGATCATGTGCAATCTAGTGCACGTGTTGGGTGAAAAAGAAAAGAGAGAAAGAGAGAGAGAGAGAGAGAGAGAGAGAAGACGATGAGAAGGAGGTTGATATCAATCGAAGAGTAAGAAACGCGCACACGCACGCACACACACACACACACACACACACATGAGAGAGAGAGAGAGAGATACAGATACAGATTGACAGAAATGGTTGCGGAAAATGAAAGAATGTGTGACCTCCCTCACATCTCTAGGCTTGAGCTCGGGAGCCATGTATTGTAATGTTCCTATTTACACAAACATATTAAAGGAAATATATTAAAGGAAGGGAGGGAGAGAGAAAATATATCAAATATAGACGCACTAGAAGGGAGGAGGGCGGAGATATATCACCATCATCACCACCACTACCATCTTCATCATCATCAACAACAGCAGCATCTTCCTCCTCCTCCTCCTCCTCCTCCTTCCTCTTCTTTTTCTCTAACCACCTGCTTTGGTCTTCATGATCTCCAACTTACTTTGGCTGCCATCCTACGATGGGATGGTTTCCTCATTACTTAGCAAGGTCCCAAACGTCCACCCACACCCCTACTATCTACTCCCCAACTTAAACATACCGATTTAATCTCTATCTTCTTCGCCTTTTCGCCTCCACCAACACCCCCCCTCCCCTTCTCCACGCTACTCTCTACATCCCCACGTTGTATCATTCGCCACGGTCCTTACTTGATGGAATATCTTGGAGAGACCGAAGTCAGCTACTTTGAGGTTGAAGTTCTTGTCGAGCAGCAAGTTGTCTGGTTTCAGATCGCGATGCGTGATTCCATGCAAATGAAGAGCTTCCACCTTCATATAATACATATATGTAAATATAGAATATGGATGATGATGATGATGATGATGATGATGATGACTCATGACGACTCACGAGCGCTAGCCTCTCCTTTGATGTACATTTTGTTGGGGGAGGGGGGAGGACTAGGAGTGGGGCACACCGCAACATGATACGCACAATAATACTACTTATCAAAATCACCGCTACCGCTACGACTCTCTGAATCCATCGTCTATCATCATCATCATCATCATCATCATCATCATCATAACACAACAACTATTGCTAGTACCGCGCCTATGAGTTGGTGAAAGTAAGTACGGGACACTTCCTCTGTAAAGATGCCACAGTCCTGTAGGCGACCGAGCAATCCTCCATTCGGTGCAAGCTCAAGCGCTATCACCATTACTTTTGACGTGCTGCCGTTCCTACCGGATGATGATGCGAAAAGGAGGAGGAGGAGGAGGAGTGTTAGCTGAAGGAAAGGGGGTATATGCTAATCATGCAGGTAAGGATTCTTAGCCTCATCATAGCAAGATGCTGCACAATAGTATTATTCTCTATCAATACTGCGAGGACGAGCAGCTACTGCCACTGCTATTACTACTACTACTACCACTACCACTACCATTACTACTACTTCTGTTTCTACTACTTGTGAGGATAATTTGCATCCCAATGGACGCCGTGAAGCTGGATAATGTTTTCATGCCGTACGCGCGTGAGGGCTTGCAATTCCACCGCCATCTGTTTCCTCGTGCGCTGGTCTTTGTCCATAACGTCGCGGCTGATATTCGTTTTGCGTTCGGTATTAGTTTTGCAAGGGGTAATCGAAACAAATGAAAGCACAGAGGTGTCAAGAGCCAAAAGAACATATTAGCGCCTATGCTAGAAGCAATATTAGAGCAGCGTAATGTCTCACAGCTTCATGATCTTAAGCGCGGCACGTTTCTTCGTCCGAAGATGGATTCCCTCGACAACCCTTTTCCACCACATAGCAGCAGTATGCAACACAACACTGGATTACTTTTTTAAATTTAGCATATAAGAATAAATAGCCCCCACTCCCCCCCTATTGTAAACCTACCCCAACATATGTGTTAAGGTTGGTTCTCAACGAAACTCCTGCCCCCAGAATCATAAATCAAGGCAGCATGCAGAGACGTTCACGTCTATTCTGGGATGACAATGCTGTGTCCAAATACGACTGTGGCGACAGCGACGGGAATCGATTGAAAACCTGCTGAATTTGCCCTGCCCTAGCTTTCGTCCAAGCTCATAATTTCCAAGGATACGTAACTGAGTGAAATACGCGCTAGTGAGCATGGTGTAAGAAGGCAGTCATGGATTATTCTCGATTAATAGCGAGAGGCTACATTGTGCTTCCTCATCAAATCCTTAATGTCTCCTTCGCTGCTTCCGCCTTCATGCTGTGGGGCGAGTCCCTTTATAAAGGGAAGAGAACAGTCATAACAGTCGTGTGCCGTTGTTCGAAACCATAGGATGATAACTCGTCGGTTGGGGAGAGGCTAATGTGAAGAAACAAGGGAAAGAGCATGAACAAGAAAAAAGAACTTGCCTTAAAGCCTGCCCTACTGCTATCACAACTGCTGGTGTTTTCAGCATAGCCATCGGAGGAGGAGAAGGCAGCAGCTTCGGCTGCAGCAGCAGCAGCTGTAGAGACGACGAGACGCAAGACCGCATCATGCCGCTTTTGCTCCTGCTCGCTTAAATAAGTGCTCAGAGAAGGCGGGCCCTCAGGTACTCCCATCCCTCGCATACGGCTGTGCATCAATCATACCAACAATGTCATGGATGCGGGTGGAGCATGTGCGCACGTAGCTCTGCCTCGATCCGATGTTCACCATTTACGAGCTGTTTTCAGCGCTGACCTGCTAGTGCCGGTCCCATTGCCGGCTCTTTGACACTCTGAAACGCATCGCCGCATAGGGGGGGGTGCACCTAGCTTTATACCGCCGCGCCCAGGCCCGCCTTCGCCTGCGCCGGAAGAGGGCGGTGTGCGCCCGGTCTTGCGATCCTCCATTTTGTGACGACCTGAACTGGGCTATATTCCGAGCCGGGAACGTCGTAAGCGTTCACACTTATTTAATATGAAAATTAGATAAATTTACAAGCCAACAACATCGTAGATTCATCAAGAAAATTCCCAGACAGCTCTCCCTCCATGACGACCCTTTTTCTGCCTGCGACAAGCCGACGTGGGTGTTCACTCCGGCTGCGACAACAGAAAAGCAATGTGTGCACCAAGAAGGAAATTTCCGGGAAGCAAGCGTCACAGGAGAGGACGCTCATTGCTTCCATTCTGCATTCTAGCATTCCTGGTGCATCTTCATCGATGTACTCAAAAGGCTAGGCACCGTAACATTAAAAACAAGTTTCTTCAAAAGGTAAAAGGCTTGTGTGCCATGTGTCTTCTCTTCATGATTGTTTCGTTTCATGTTTTTTTGCAATTGATGAAAATGATTCCTTTCACTTCAACATGCCACAATTCAGATCGTTGTGCGAAAGACATGCGGCACAAGTAGATGGCATGCACGCTGACATGCGCGCTTGTCCATAGGCGTCAGTGTGCGCATCGTGTAGCACATGCATACCTAATGCTTGCATGCAAGAATGTGCGTCATGGCATAGCGGCTGCAATCATCGCATGTGTTTTTGTGTACCTGCTGTGTGGAATTGACGAAATACATGAACACATAGCTTGATATGTGTACGTAGCAGGCATGCATGTACGATGCGATACGATACATACGTGAGTGTAGCATTAGAGTTAAATGTGAACGCTTACTACACATGAAATTACTTGATGTAAACTTTAGAATGGGTAACTATGACACCGTCAATATCAAGACATTGCTACACAGCATTAAAGTGAGCTTGCAATAAAGACTATTACCAGCATCATATGCATCTTCATAGATATCACCAAGAAAAAGATTTGAGAACTAGAACTTGTAAACGTTGGAAGTGCAATGGACCCCATTGAAGACGAAGATGTTATCGAACGGGGTAAACTGCGGGATAAAAGCAACAAGGACAGGATGCACCGACAAGAAAGGAAAAATAATAAGGATTAACGATTATAATACGAGATGGGAAAATACCTAACACATACACACGAACGAATAATCGACAATCTTCATTGCTGCTGCATGTATTCGATGGACACGCACCTGCTTCACAATAAGCTTAAGGCACATTTGCGAAGCCACCCCCCCCACCATCGCTGCCGTGTTGTGTATCTGCGGAGATAAGATGTTGGTCGCCACGGGTAAGAATGAGCGTCAAAGCATTAGGTGTACTACGGTTATCAGCATCATCGTAATCATCAGCATCATCATGATTGTCATCATCGCCGCGTCATCCTGGAGAATGGTAGCGGATTCTTCTTCTTCGTCTTCTTCTTCTTCTTTTTCCACCACCTCTTTAGCTCCAAATCTCACAATCTCTTGGCAAATCGCAGGCTCTATCTTGGACTGAATGTGGTACTCTTTGAACATAGTGGTCTGTTCAAGGGGGGGGGGAGGGGGGGGGGGGGGAGTAGGGAAAAAGACGAAGGAGGAGGAGAATACGACGGGGAAATGCTGCGATCAGGAAAGTCGAAGATGAAAAGAAAGACCATCGATGGACGAAAGCAGCGTAAGTTGCGTTGAGCTGATGATACTTCTCCCCTCCTCCTCAACTGCACTCTATCATCGCTACTACACACCATGATCTCCGTCAGGGCCTTGGTGTCGTCGCCTACATCCTCCTCCTTCCCCGCTCCCGGGTACCTTTACCAAGGAATGTAATCATCATTCTCATAATCATCATCATCATCATCATCATCATCACCATCATCGACATCATCGAGTTCAACTTATCACAAGTGTAGAAGCAGGTAAAGGGCATGCCATGGTCGTCAGTGGTGTTGATGTTCGCTTGGAATTACTACTACCTGCCCTTCTTCGTGCGAAACCTCTCAGCCGCTCTCATGCCGAAGTACCAATAAATGTTCTTCGGTTGAATGGGGGGGGGGCCGTCCTTTTATGGGTAATTGGTCGGTGGTTGAGTAATGAAGGCAGAGGTGAAAGATCACGATGATAATGATGATGATGATGTTGATGGTGATGCTGAGGTGGTGGTGTTGGTAGTGGTGATGGTTAAAGAGGAGGAGGAAATATTCAAGCAAATATTTGTTCTTGATTCTATGATATATCCTTCATGTAATATTACCGCTTCTACATCCCACTTCTTCGGTTCCTCCCATTCGCTGAAGATCTCATCTGATCAGCAAGGAAAACCACCACCCCGACGACGGACGACGATATCATCATCAGTCGTGGGCAGGGAGGTGTTTGTGTGGAAGGGGTTAGAGGCAGGTGTATCACTGTGTGTAGCGTTTGCAATGCTATCTTGCTATAACTCACTGAGATCATCTGCATTCGATTGCTTTGCGTCGTAGGCGGTTTCAATCTTCTGGCACCGCACTGTAGACACAGTCCGTATGTGCTTTGCTGCGACCAAAGGAGAGACGAGAAGTAGCGGTCAAGAGGATGCTCATTACCATAATTGCAATTGAAATAGTGAGGGGAGGGGAGGGAGGATTAGAGAGAAGAGATGCATAGACTAGAGAGAAGTAGAACCTAGTACGAATGTTCACTCACAAAGAGTATTTTCATAATATTGTAAGTGTGTGTGTGTATGTGTGTGTGTTGCTTCCAACCGATGCGATCGATGTAGTCGGTGGAAATGCTGCCTTTTTCCTTGCCCACCTTTCAGATGAATTCAATTCGGTATGCTTTTGTTTGTTTTTTGTTTGCAATAAAATGTTTCTGCGAGTGGTTTGGTGGTGGGTTTAGTTAGTGCACATCACCCCGTCAAACATACTCTTAAAAAAAGATCCCCCTCCTTTCCTTGTTTCACTCATGCTCGCCTCACTTCTTCTTTCCCATCAATCGGCACCATCCTCAGCAGGAGCAGCAGCAGCATAATAAAATTATCATCCCCCGCCCATCGAAGAACACACGAATAATAAATCAGTCAATACTACCGATTCCAGCGCCGCATTGACGTGTGCCGTGATTTTGTCTAAATCCTGCCTCTCTCGAGCGCGAAATAGCTTCTGTAGCTTCACGTACCTTTGAGGAACACGTGGAGGAGGAGGAGGAGACGATGAGGCAGTGTACTACTAGTCAAAGAAACACCGTAGATTAGACTTATAATACTACTCACATCTCTGGCAACGAGGTCATGTCAGGGATGGAAGCGCATACTGGTAAGAACCTGAGAATACACACACACACACACACACACACCACACACACATATATATATATATATATATATATATATATATATATATATATATATATATATATATTTTAAATGTATATTATTACAGAGTGTCATTCATTTCTCTCACACCACCATCAAGAGATTATCGTTCGTTTATTGTTTTCGAAGACGCAACCACCACCACCACCATCATCATCATCATCAATCATCGCCATCATCTCAAAATAAGCACTGTTGTTGGAAGAAATACCAACCGCCCCCGTCTTCCTCCTCCTCCTCTTTTGTTTGTTCTCCCAGCTATATTTGAGTAGTGCATTCATCTATTACATCATCCTGTCATTTCTCTTACCCCTGCGAATCCTTCTCCATGAATTTTATGATGCCGTGAATCACAAACCAGAATGGCTTCGTGTTGCTGTTCGTGATCAAGTGAAAGAGGAGGGAGAAGAGCGGGGGGGAGGGGGGGGGGCATTAAGTACAATGCGAAAGGAGGGTAAGAGCGGCTTCAACAGATGAATTCCGATCGAAGGAGTAGTAGTAGTAGTAGTAGTAGTAGTAGTTTTTAAGGCAAGTGACAATAACAACAACAACAACAACAACAACGACAATGGCAACGACGAAAATATCAGCAGCAGCACCTGGTAAGCTTCTTGGCGGAGTCGTCGGCCAACACCTTCGTAAGCTCGTAGGTGAGAGTAGGCTTTGCACATGCCTTGTGAGCATTCCGGACCTGCCAATGAAGATCATCTTAATAACAACAATCAATCATCATCGCCATCACGGCAGCGACGTTACTTGCGACTTTCAAAAGAAAATATTTTGACACGCAAACATCGTTCCTACCGCCTCGTGAAAGTTCATCTCCTCATGGTATACGAGGGCGGCTGCCTGGATTTGCTGCTTAAACTCGCTTTTCTCTTTCCAAGTCTTTGGTGTGGCCCCGTCTTTCTGTAGATACGGGAGGAATCGTCGTGTTGAGCTGTAATCCAGGAAACTATTTGCATGCATGCTTCCGCCACCCGCTTATCTACCTACCCCTCCCTACCTTTTTCTTCCATTCTTGCAGTTGGTGATACACAATCGCGGGCCATGGCACGTGCCGGTGGTGGTGTGGGTCTTTTCGAATCTATTCAATATCGATCGTCGGTTGGGATGCAATAATTCAGTATGACGACGTATGCAGGGCATGAAAATTGTCCGACGAATGTGGGGGGGGGATAGGCTGCTCAATAGCATTTAACATGCACACCTACACCTACACTTACATCTACATACAGAGGGAGAGAGAGAGAGAGAGAGAGAGAGAGAGAGAGAGGTACTTGCGCACAAAATAATATACGGATGTGGAGGGGTGTGTGTGTGTTGTGTGTGTGTGTGTGTGTGTGTGTGTGTGTGTGTGTGTGTGTGCAACCTGCTTGAAGTCAAAACTTTGGACGAATTTCGCATATTCTGGGAAGATTCGGAGCTGGTCCTCGTGCAAGTAAACATCCGTAACGTCTTCGTCAGAGGGATGGGTCTCCTCAACTGATAATCACAATGATGATGATGATGATGATAACGTGTAATAATTGATTTGAAACAAGGTACTATAAACAACTGCAGCAAGCTAATGCTTGCACGTCGTAGGGTTCACTTAACTGCAATGCTCCTTCATTGACCAGTGGATGTATCTTAATAAAAGAGGGGAGAGAAAGAGGAGAAAAGACGGTGTGTGAATAAATGAACATGGCCTTGCGTCCATAAAGGTAGGCAAACAAATCGTGAAAATATGATTCATAGTTGCTTTTCCTTTGCTTGATCATCTTACTACTGCTCTGTTACTACTACTACTACTACTACTGCTACTACAACTCCCATCACTCCTTCTACTACTTCTACTACTTCGGATTAGACAATACTACCCTAAAAGCCCATGGATTCTTATGAGGACGAAGGCAATGTTATGCTTGTAGCAGAAATTTGACAGCTGAACGTTGGGTAATAGGAGACGGGAGGGAGGGGGACGGGGGAAATAAATGTAAAATAATGTACAACTTTTCTTGTTTCGATGATATTTCATCTGCGCAGTATAATACCTGGAGCATCGGCTTATCGTGTATTTCTGTGGCCACCACGATATCAAACTTCTTGAAGGCATCAATGTTCTCTGCGATTGCCTTTTCGGGACTCTGACAAACACATGAGGAGGAGGAGATGAGGATGTACTACATGTTTGTAGCGTTGGTCCTTACGCAGCATGCAAAGCTACTACAACTACACCGACGACAATCTACCTGATTGATGAAATGACCACGCACACCAAACTGCTGCTTCTCATCCCAAGGGTTCATTTCAAGCAGGTTTGCACAGACAACTTGCCCTCGGGGCTTGCCAATATCATCCTACAGTTGTGGGCAACAACAGAGGAAGGAATGTATGCGGTCGAGCTACTGCTATACAGGAGGTGTGTGTGTGTGTGTGTGTGTGTGTGTGTGTGTGTGTGTGTTTTCGTTAATATCAGCTCTTCTGATTGCGCGCTCTCTCTCTCTCTCTCTCCCCCCTCCCCCCCTCTCTCTTCATATACGTGCGTTGCAAATGCGAACGCAGGGTGGGCGTCTTCAGATTATTGCGGAAGAACGCGTCAGTTATTACCTCCGAGACGAAAAAGTTATTGCCGTTGTCCTCTTCGGTGATAGTTGCATCGTCAATGATGGTAAATTGCGATATGTTGGGCAGGACTAGATTCTTCAGCATCTCCGAAATTGTTGCACCGGAGCCCAAGGCACAAATGTGAGTGGACTCTAGAAACTTCTGCCCGTGAGACCCCCACAGCCTATAGCAATGGTAAACATGCACTCTGTCAGGATACAAATCATTGCCGTATTCTCTCTTGGGAGGGACCTTAGCTGCCGATCAAAACGGTCTTCATGCTCTGTGCGCTTTGCCCCTTTATCGGTATCATCCGATCGCAGCATATCTTTCCTCCTACTACTCTTCGAAAGTTTTTGCGGTTCTTCTCTTCCCTCCTGGGGTGGTTGTGATTGATTCGGCGAACGAAGAACGCTCTGGCCAAAAGTGGGAAATAAAATGTCTGAAAGTTCGGTATGGCTCGATGGAAAAAATACTACCATATCCCTGCATATTTATTTAGCGACAACGATTTCTTCGCAACTTAGATGTGATTTTCCCTCAATAACTCGCCTCTGCCAGAGCGGTGCGTGCAGATATTGTTGAGGTTTTTTATTAGCGACATGGATGTGAGATGTCGCAGGCACAAAATACGATGTTTTTGTGTCGACATTGTGGGTCGTGTTTTCTTTCCTGGACGCAATGGCGGAGGTGTTCACCACAATCAGTTAGTCCTCACTGGAGCTAGTTGGAGGCACTGCGTTTCGTGCATTGCAAGTGTTGCCACACTTTGGGAACGTTGTTTTTCATCATCATTTTTATTGTCTTCGTAACAAGGTTTTCCTGGCGTCGTTGCTGTCATTTCGACGTCGTCACAACACCACGAGTGCGCACTCTCATCATCACGTGGACACAGGGAGGCACTCGATTGCATCACTGCAATGATGTCTAGCTAGCTAGACGTGCTGCGCACTGCAGGGTTCGCATGACGGGCATCTCGCCTTGCTAGTTTGTGAACTCCAGAATTGTGAACCTTCCTTTTGTGTTCTCTGCTTTCATTGCTGGATTGGCACTGATTGCTCGCCCCAGACTTGTTGCAGCCTGTCTGCAAAGAACGCCAGAAGGCACGAAATCTTGTTCAACGTTGTGGCATTTGCATTGCCAATCTGCTGTGACAGAAACTCCAACCTGATGTTTGCGCTGTGCATGTGCTCTCAACGGTCGATGCCAGATCGACCTGGCTCCGGAGAACGTGAGATGCGATCGACCAATCTCCAAGCACCAACTACGTGCCGCCCCTTGTTGCGAGCGCTCACCTGGCAGAGCTTCTGTGTTGTGCGTGCGAGTTGGTGCGTGCTTCACCGTGCGGTTGCACACTTGCCATGTCTAGATGTGCAGCACTGGTTCCCATGCTGCATGGCTTCACATGGCTTCACTAGCTAGCCAGTTCATTGCACACATTTGCGCAAGCTTGCTGCATGCTATGCTAGCATGGCGCGCTGTGAATGTCGAGATGAGTGCGGCGAAGCACAACCACACACATTCGCATCAAGGTTCTTCATCACCACGATGAACACTCAAGTCAGAGCTTTGGGTCAAGGCAACCATCTTCTTGCACGGGATCAGTACGGCGTCGTCGTCTACCTTCCTTTTTCATTTCTGTGGCACGCATGGGCGTCATCTATGTGCATAGCTAGCAATACAGGCGACAACTACACTTTCAACATTCAATTGCATGTAGCATCGCTGCTAGTAACAGTGATGCAATGATGCACTGTTATACAACAAATGCGATGACATTTACAGATGCATCATGACAAATGGACAGTTGCCGAATCCTAAATGGTGATAAGATTTGCTCGGCCACCGTATTTATATATCAACGACGCCAGTGAAAGTATAATTAACGTTTAATGTCACGTTCATTACTTCACCGTCGGATGAGACGTCGCATTGCGACCATGTATCTACCGATGTCGAATTTTCGCTTGCATCTACAAAAACAGAAAACGGAAAGGATTAGGACAACAAGGAGAGTGAAATCATATATCATTAGTTCATCGCATTGGGAAAACATCAGGAGCCGTTATGATGAACTGAGCAGCCATGCGGTCTCTATCATCATTCTTGACAAAAGACTCTTTATAAACAACCCGTCGTAAGTCATGTATCGTATCTTCCCAAAGATGGGTCGCTCCTTCCACCCCTTTGATACCGTAAAAACGTTCTCAGGATGGTCATATCGATAATAAATTAATGAATGAATTCATCATCTCTCTCTGTCTCATACACACACAGAGAGAGAGAGAGAGAGAGAGAGAGAGAGAGACAGAATATCATCATCATTGAGACACGCTTCTTCTCCTTATCGCTTAAAACGCAAAAATGACTGGAAAATTACTCTGCCATTCACTTCAAACTGTGATCTAATTTTCTGTCCCCCCTCTCTTTTACCCCGCACCCCCCCCCCCTTCCACCTGATCATGGATTCCAGCGATACTCCACATACACCCGACATATCCATTGGGGTCCCTTCCATCAAGAGAATATCTGATCACGTGAGGTGCATGTAAGTACAGCTGCTGAGCACAAGATGGCAGAGGAAAAACAAATTAAATAATTTGAAGCCCATTGTTATTTATTTTCCCCCGTCCTTGCATCAACACCACTACCACTACTACCACTACCACTGCCACCACCTGTCGTTGAGATATATAGCGTTCTCAATTGCCTGCAGGGATGATTGTCATCATCATCAGCATCATTATCATGATCATCGTTGCCATACATGCCGTCATCGTCTGTGTAATAGCACGCCCCCCCCCCCCCCCATCATTGATTTCGTCACATTTGAATGAATGCGCATCAGAGAGGATTCTAATTCTAAACTGGTGAAGCAAGGCTAATTGGCAGATAGCAACACCGACGATGATCCACGTCCCATGTTCGGCCTTCTAAGGGCGCGACATCACAAGACCCAAGATCATCGTGCCGCTGAATCCCCACTAGTATATTCCGCGCACCTCCTTTGGATTGGCGCTCCATTCCAAGATCTTCTTCGCCCAGTACATCCGCATGAACCCGTGCATCTTGCCCTTATAGACAAGCTCCTGATTTGCGTGATTGTTGTTGTTGTTTTATTGTATATGATGCGGAGGCAACAGCATTATGCCGATGATGACACCCGTTAAGAGGGGAAAGAGCAGTAGATCAGGAAGGTGAGAGTTACGGAGACCGGACAAGATTAAGAGGCGAGAGAACCATGAAGAAGCGGAGAATATTAACGAATCTGCTTAAACGATAAGCAAGCAGACTAATCAATTAGAATTCCCTGCTGTGCTGCATTCCAAAGACCGTCGTGTGTCTTCGCTTCTTGAAGTTGCTCTCGGCTGTACTCCTATGGTGTGTGTTGCGTGTACATCGGTTTTATTCGTTCATTGTGGCTTTGGGGGGGGGGGGGGGGATGCTGAGCCATATTTCGTCACTCCTCTTCTTCCTCTTCAATATGCTCGAGGTTAAAGGCTAGTTAGTACCTTCTTCCTTTTATCGTCCCAGTGTATCTCGAGCGTGGTCTTAGCCCAGTTCCAACACCCGTTAAGGTTGTCGTAGTCAGGGTTATAGAAACAGTAATTCTCGCTCAGCTCACGCCGCACGAGGGCCTGTGACGAGATGGCCAGCGGGATGTTAAAAACACATGTCAAAGAGTAGTAGAGGTAGCAGCAGTAGTAGCAGTAGTAGTAGAAGTTGTAGTAGCAGTAGTAGTAACAGTAGCATGTGAGCATGCAAGTACCCACACATATGTTTGCGTGCGCTGAGGACAAACTTAACACTGAGTAGTGTACTCGGTGAGGAGGAGGCGTCTACTGCTAGCTAACTAGCGACGTTGTACCTCCTCGATGAAACCGTCAAAGGACTCATTGAGGCTGGAGTTCTTTGAAGCTCGCTTTGCCTCAAACGCTTCTAGAATAGCCCTTTGAGGGGCGATTTGACCAAAATGGAGGTATGGAGATAATCCCGACAAGGCCTCTGGCTTCGTTGGGTCGTTGCGGCTCGTTCCGAACATCCTCGCCTGCATTTGCGAAGAAGAGGGGGAAATGCGGGGAGAGGCGAGGCGAATTAGTGATCATGGAAGGATTAAGATCATCAGTGTATCTCCTGTAAGAAGGTTGGCAACTTCTACCCACGTCTTTTCTCCCTTGTTCGTGTATGCGTACATATATGTGTGTGTGTATATATATATATATATATATATATACTTAAATATGTGTATTGCCTCCTCCTTCTACGTACCCTCCTGCTGAGAAAGTCAGTGAGCGTTTGCTGTGCATACTCTTCTCCCGGCCGGCACCACCCCACCTCATCAACCTCCCCATCCACCACGATGCTGCCTTCCTTGACGAGCTGACGGAACGAGATGGGGTTGATCTTCTCGCACTGCAGCTCGGTTGGCATGGATTTGCAGCTATGGGTCTTTAGCTGCAGGAAGAAAGAGAGAGAGAGAGAGAGAGAGAGAGAGTGAGAGGTTGGACAAAGTAATTGAGTCTTAGTTGAAGTAGAGTACACACACACACACACATATTTATTAATTTAAAGGTGCTTATCATGTAATCATAGTATATGCTTGCATTTTGGTGCTGTTAGTGTTGCTAGGTAAGAAGGAGAAGGAGGAGGAGGAGGAGGAGGAGGAGGAGGAGATAGATGTGGACAGAAGATCAGTAGTTCCAATATTTGGCTCCGACTCTGTCCCCTATCACCATCATCCTCATCCTCCTCATCATCATCCTCATCATCATCATCTCCCTAATACCTTTGGAAATCTCGTCAAATATCGACCCAGCTTCGTGTGGATCCTCTTCCGGATGGTGCGTGCCCCGTACTCTAGCTGCAGCCGCCACGGCGATATCAGTAATTATGGCGCGGTTGCAAATAGTCGAATTGGGGGCACATGATGACACTACGTCATTAGAATGTACAGCGACTATACGACGCTGCTACAACACAACAGCCTTCTTCCAAGTATAATTGATGATGATGAGCAGCAGATGCTAGTACCTTGTCCGACGCCTTCCAAACAGGCACCACATTGTGTGCATCCACCTCATAAAATGGGACATTCTCATCCAGCTTAGCAAAAACCTGGTAGTGTGTACGGACAAAGACGAGGGGGGGAGGGGGGGGAGGCTATTGAGATCGGAGAGAAGAAGAATTACAATTATAACAGCAACAAGAGCGACCCCCAATATTTAGAGTCTTAGCATAAGAATTCTAGGCATTCCTGGTATATAATAATAGTTGATATTGCTCTGTATTTTCCGTCTCTTTCTCACTTGCTGCTTCCATATGTAACCGATCTTGAGGGGGGAGAAGTCGCCCACCAGCATGGCACAATCTAGGAGATGGCAAATCGCGAGCAGAGGAGGGGGAGGAGTGGGAGGAGGAAGAGAGGAAGAAGCTCAATAACAACGAGACCACAAGCGAAACACTATCAAGCTATTTCAACTATTCATTCTCACTATCACCAACATAATCATCATCATCATCATCATCATCATCATCATCAATATCATCATCAATATCATCATCATCCTCGATGCTACAATAAATAAATCACCGTATTTGCGCATGAACTGAGGAATCGTCTCTTGAGGGTCACCGAACAACAACGTGAGGGGGATTTGCTTTTTCTTCAACTCGCTCTGCACCTTCCGTAGTCCCCGTACCATGAACCCGTACTGCCTTTTCGTATTGGTAGCTGCCAACTTCGGAAAGGGGGGGGGGGGGGTATCCGTGAGCAGATTATACCCGCGCACACGCAGAAGAGTGGAATAGATTGGAGAACGTTGGAGATGATGGGGAAAGAAAAAACTGCTTTTTGCAACTCTCTCCCTCTCCCTCTCTCTCTCTCTCTATATATATATATATATATATATATATATATTTGTGCGTGTGTGTGTGTGTGTATGTGTGTGTTTAAATTTGCGTTC
The DNA here is from genome assembly GCA_000320545.1 of Bigelowiella natans CCMP2755. Taxonomy (NCBI): domain Eukaryota; phylum Cercozoa; class Chlorarachniophyceae; genus Bigelowiella; species Bigelowiella natans. Next base: position 37,171 of record ADNK01001010.1, on the reverse strand, counting down.
GTTTTGTTCAATCACTTGCTTATTTGCACCCCATCACCTTCAAGAAACGTCGGCACTAAGTTGAAGACTACCACCAATCCAACTCCTAGATGAGTAAAATGATAATGGTGGTGGTGGTGATGATGATGATGATGATGATGACGGTGATGATGATGATGAGCATAACGATGGCGATGATGATTATGATGGAGACAATGGCAGTTACGTTCATCAGCTGGGAAAGACTCCTCCTCCTCCTCCTCCTCCTCCTACTACTACTACTACTACCACTACCCACACAAAAAACTGCTACGGAGAGCGAAAAGAATCAAAATCCCGTCGTACCATTGGCTTCTGCTTGTTGCTGAGCGAATAGCAATGCCCAGTTGTCCTGAGATCTGATGGTTCCAAAAGGAGGGGGGGCTGCTTAGAATCCTCACAGAGCGGATTATTGTGAATGGTTGACCGAAGAGAAAGATACAAGGATTACGCGAGGAAACAAGTACAAGGCCAGGGGGCGGAGAGTGGTTGGGTATTAACAAAAAATCACAAATAGAAAGACTAGTCATGTTAAAGGCGACGTTGATTGACTGAGTTTGTTGTTGTGTATTTATAATCACAAACACACACAAACACACACACACACCGTTGGTCCCGCGACATCCAATATACAACCGGCCCTGTATTGCATTGTATTGTATTGTGTGCGTGGTTAGCATAGCAATGGAACGCAGGAAATAAGAGTGATACATCAGCAAGCAGCGTATCAGTGGTGGTGGTGCTATGATCCTGTCGGTCTTATAAAAGAAAAGGACAAAATGACTCAACAGCAAAGCGCCACATATCACATCGCTCTCGTGAGTGCTTGCATCAATATCACTATCATCATTCGCGGCCAAAAGTAGCAGCAGCAGCAGCACTGTCATTATCATTTTCAATTTGAGTCGTTGGAGGCCATCCCATCACCTGTGCGTTCGAGAGCGATCGTTCCCTTCTTCGGGTGTGTGATTCCAAGTGGCCTGATCTAAGAAGAACAGCCGCACAGCACCAGCAGCAGTGTCAGCAGTGAGAGGAAAGACGATTCTCCTGTACTCTAATGGCCCTCCATCACTGTTCCGCCATGCATACAGCCTCTTCCGTGCACAGCACCAGCACACAACTCTCCTCCACCCTCCACAACCCCCCCCCCTCCCCCCGAATGCCACCTTTGCCTTTGCGCCAATGTCAAGTTGCTCAGGACGCTCCTGGTGAGTACAAAACGTCTTTCATTCAAACACGGTGGATATAACATTGGGCCTTCCAACATAGTAGGAAATAGCAACAATCACAAGTAGGAAGATGTCGGTAGGATCTCATCGCCGCACTCAGCCAAGGAGATTGCACCTACCCTATCGAAAGTTGATTCGTCTACTAAGCGGATTCTGTCCGGATTTACGATTTCCTGCGTTAAAAGGGGGGATAAGAGAGTGTTTGTTATGATGATAGAGAAAGGAGGAAGAATCATCTCTGACCGACCTCTACTTTGTAGGGTGACTTGACAGTGCCATCAGAGGGCCATTCGCCTATTTTCACATCGCTTCCCCGTCGTTGTCCTCTGCTATGTCCTCCCACTTTGCATAAGTTTTACTCCCTGAAAGAGACATCGAAAGAAAACGAAGCAATTAGGCTCGTGAATTAATCGGACGAAGTAAAGTGGACGAGGGGGGAAAGGATAGATATCATCCGGGTAACACTTCATCACCTTTGGATCGCTTCGAAGAAGCATCGTCCTTTGTCCCAGAAGACGATGCCTCCAGCGGCCGTTTCAGCTTGTTTTTGCCGCTTTTGGTGTAAATTTCTTTCCACTTGGCTACGAGCTGTCTTGCTCGGGTGGCTACCTTCTCGTTCTCATGCTTCCGAAACTACAACAACAGTCATTAATCCGGCAGTCAGCATCCACACTCAGGTCAAGATGTTTGTACGAAAAGCTTTGGTGATCGAGTAGTAATAAAATGGTTGTGACACTTGCCTTATTGACGCTCTTTCCGATACGCTCCTTGATTAGCCTTTCAACCGTCATCTCCTCCTTGTCCTGATAACAATCAGAACATTCTAATATCGAGGGATGGGGTGGGAGGAAGAGTGACAGGAGGGGGTCTTCCTTCATCTTTATTTGTTGAAAGGCAGAGCACCGCGCTAACCTTCCGTCACACTACCATCGCCACACCGCAACCACCACCATTCTCATCGCACACCACTCGGTCAACATCACAGTCGGTTTTGCTGTGGGAAGAAATCTTGCTTTACCAGTTTATCGAATAGCTTGAGAAGTGCCTTTGGGTCGGCATCCTTGTTGATGAGAGGAGAATATGATAAGGGCTCATCAGGAGGTGGAGGAGGAGAAGAGATGGCAGAAGGACCAGGATGAGAGACCAGAAAATTGTGGCGCTGGTGGTTGTCATGTTGTGCACGAATTTGGCACACGAAGTGCATGGCAAACGACGCAGCAGCGGCGATGATCCACCATACACGCCAGCACCGCAATTGCATAACAGGATGGCTGCTGCTGCCGCCGCCGCCGCCGCTGCGATGTCTTTCGTCAGCCACTTCTTGCCACGCTTGCAAGCTGATGACCATTACCAATGTGCCTCTATCATCATCACTTCTCTCTTGGCTCTCATGCAATGTTTGGATTAGCACATGAAGTCATCATCCTCATCTCCACCTTACAATCATCATCCATCATCATCATTATCATCATTTGTCGTTGTCGTAGTCGTGGTCAAATTCTGTCTGTATCATCCCCGCCCTCGTACCTTAACGCTTGCACCAAGGATTTTTTGAGAGGCCATCGGTGATGTCTGGCCAGGGGGGGTTGGATGGGTCTTTCTTTTCTTTTTTCTTTGTGTGGCAGGGATGGGCCTTTCTCTCGGCACAATAAATTCTTCTTAGAATCAATGCGATTTTCTCGTATGCGACAACAAATAAATCGGCTTTTATGCGCTAAAACCGCAGTGTTATCTCCTTTCTGGCTGAAAGAGCACGATAGGCTGGGATGGCGTGGAGGCAAATGCGCGACGCCCGGAGGAGGGAGGAGGGTAAATCCCGACGGCTTAGGAAGGGAGATGGCTTGCCAAGGTCTAGGAAGAAGAAGCCGCAGCAGCGAGAGCATCTTCCCTCGTCAATGGGAGATGGCTCTTCGTCGGTGTCAGCAGCAGGGGTCCATGCAAGGAATCAGACGGCGGGATGTAACGCTGGGATTCAGCAACATATACGGTCTACATCTAATAGAACAACGACATCAGACGGTGGTGGAATGGAGGATGAGTATGCGAAAGTAGGCTGGAGAGGGGGCAGGCGCAAGCGACGTGATGTAGCAGCTGCAGCAGGGGGAACAGCATCCGTTCGTCCGCTTTCTCTTCACGATCGAAAGCAGCAGCAGGGGGAACAGCAGCAGCAGCGGCAGCAACAACAACACGAGTCGGGAAGTAGGAAGGACGTTGTCATCCATTGGTTTAGAAAAGGACTTAGACTTCACGATAATCCCTCGCTGCTTGCTGCGTGTGAGGGCGCTCATACGGTGTATCCCGTATTCGTTCTTGATCCGCACTTCTTCGGTAGTCGACGATCTAGTAGCAATGGCGGTAAAGGAGAAGGACAACGAAAGAAGAAGAATAGGAAGAAGAAGGTGGTTCAAGGGGTCGGGAAAGTCCGATGTAGGTTCCTTCTAGAGGCCCTCAGCGACCTTGATGCGACTCTGCAAAATCGGTATAACTCTCGACTGTTCGTTGTGAAAGGCAGCCCTTATAAGGTGTGATTTAAGATATGATATGATAGATAGACCAATTGGGCAGAATGCGTTTTTATAGAACGGTAGCGCTGTAATCATCATGCAACAGTGGGGAATGCTGCTTCAAGTTGCTGCATACATGAAAGGTATTTCCGAACCTCATTTCGTGCTGGGGCGTCAACCGCATAAGCTGGGAGCACGACACAGAGCCATACGCGAGGGTCAGAGATGCGAAAATAGCGAAGCTGGCGAATGAAGCCGGCGTTGAAGTCGCGGTTCGACATTCACACACGCTCTATAACATCGATAAACTCGTAAAGAAGGCAAACCATCCGAAGAAGGTACATGCAGAAGGATATCCCCTCACACTTGTTGTTGCTGTAGCTACTCTGCTGGTGTGTTGCTATGTCATCGTCGCCGTTGTTGTCATCATCATTTTTGATTCATCGCGATTTCTCGGTAAAATGTTGCAATCTTCTTCCTATCCGCAAATCATAAGGGAATCACGTCGTATAGCGCGTTCCTGAAGTTTCTAGAGTCGCTGGACGAGGGACCTGGAGAGCCTCTCCCCCCCCCGCGCGCCATTCCGAGAGATGATCGTGACTTACACGGTCGATTCGCTGCCACGGAACACACAGTGCCCACCCTAACAGAGTTGGGATATCCGGATGAAACCCATGACAACGATGACGACGAAGAAGAAAATGAGCAAGATGAAGACTCCGATTATAAGAAGAAAGGCAATTTTGTTCAGAGACGGGGTGGCGGGTGGGGGAGGCTTAGGTGGACTTGGACACAAAACACCTTCACTTTCGACGGGAAAGGGGGGAGGAGAGAAAGAGAGAGGGAGAGAGAGATACGTGAGAGACAAAGAACAGTGAGCGAAGTGAAATAAACTGTGGAACTGAGAGAGGGCCGATCAGGAATAATGGATTCTTTGAACAATCAGGACAAAATCGAGCAGCACTGCCTCTATTCCCTGGCGGGGAATCCTATGCGCTCAAGAGGATGCACAAGCAACTCTCTCGCGTGCTGTTTATCTGTCAATTCTCCAAGCCAAAGACCAACCCTACCGCTCTACAGCCTGCGACAACGGCTCTTAGCCCCTATCTCAAGTTCGGCTGCCTCTCGGCACGGCTGTACTACTGGGAGGTGCGGAGGGTCTATCAGAGCAGGATGCAGCTTGAGTTGAAGAAAAATAACGGCAAGCAACAGAAAAAGAAGCACTTGACGAAGACGAACAAGATGCGGGAGGGGAGCAAGGGTGGGAGGGGGGGCAGCCACGGAGCGAAAATGATCGTTACAAAGCCGCCGCAGAGCCTTGAAGGGCAGCTGCTATGGCGCGAGTTTTTTTACTTCAATTCGGTTGCCGTCGCAAACTATGACCGGATGGAGGGCAACCCTATCTGTAAGCAGATACCGTGGAGATCATCGTATGGGAGAGACTCCGAGGTAGGAAGCACGTAAGGCCTTCTTCCTCCTACCTCTTCTGATCCCTCCTCTTATAATCCATACCTACATGTCCACACACACACATACACACACACACACACACACACAGAGAGAGAGAGAGAGAGAGAGAGAGAGAGAGACGCGCACAGACACATATACGCCTCCATGCATACAAGTAGCACAAAGTCGTCATCACTCGCAGTGTTGATTGATTGATGTTGCTACTACTACTACTACTACTACTACTACTACTACTACTATCACTGCCAATGAATCAGCAGGGGGGTGAAGAGGAGAAGCTCCTACATGCGTGGGGAAAACGCCAGAACAGGTGGTAGGCGGCTGTGGAGGAGAGGAAGGCGGGGAGGAAGGGGGGGGGGGGGGGTTTACTGCCCATTCGGTTCGTTGCCGACATCATTGCCTATATACGTCGAGATCTTCTCTTCAGATATCATTCTCTTTCTTTCCCCGCGGTGTTTGTATGACACTACTCACCTACTCACTCTGGACAAGCGCTTCTTACACAATCTGTCAAACAATCAAAGGTTATCCCTACGTCGACGCCATCATGACGGAGCTCAAGGAGACTGGCTGGGTCCATCATATTGCCCGCCACATGGCTGCCTGCTTCCTCACCCGAGGGGACCTATGGATATCGTGGGAGCGAGGGGCGGCTGTCTTCTCCAAGCTCCTCGTCGACGCCGACTACGCTCTCAACAACGGCAACTGGATGTGGGTATCAGCCAGTGCGTTCTTCGACAAGTTTGATCGGGTTTATCACCCTGTTTTTGGAGGGAAGAAGAGGGACAGACACGGCGCGTACGTTCGCAAATGGCTGCCTGTTTTACGGCGTCTACCCGACGAGTACGTGTGGGAGCCATGGCGGGCGCCGAAGGAAGTACAGGTGGCGTGCGGATGCGTCGTGGGGAAGGACTATCCGTTCCCTGTGGTCGATCATGATGCTGCTGCCAAAGCGAACTTGATCAAAATGCGAAGCGCATATGCTTCGTGATAAGCTTGGTCTTTATTTGATGATAATAATAGGAAATACATGCAAGGAATGTACATGTCGTGACTATGATGATGGTCTAGGCTGTAAGATGGAGGAAGGTGGCCGCGATGAGATACGATGCTACGCTTATGAATGATGGCTGAGCACGTGTTATATATGGTATATGTTGCATGCATGGCGGTTGCGAATGTGCGACGACGTACACGCTCGTGCATTCCGCATTTACATGCAGGTCTGCGTATCGTAGCACATGTACGCAACAATAATGGTATAATGGTGGTGCCATGCATGGCGGGGCACGTGATAGCCGTTTACAGTCATTTACTCGCTATGGTTGCATCTTGGCGGTATTGCAGATTGCTTCATACTTAAAAGTAAATTGGCACAAAAACCATCATGTGTGATCTTCTAGGAAATCTTTATTTCTTCTTCCCCTTCGATTTCCCCTTCTTCTTCTTAGGTTTCTTTTCATCCTTATTCCTTTTTATCATATCCTGTTTGACGACACACGCACAAACACACAGAAACAAATGAATTACACATATCTGTGCTTGTGTGCGTGTGTGCGTGTGTAGAATGCGACCACAATAAGCTTTCCATAAAGATCTCCCCGGACAAAATGCGTCATTTTCAGCTCAGTGAGGTGCCTCTTTGGCTCCAGGTATGTGTACAACTCCTGCGGTGTTTGAATAACGATGACGATTGCCATCATGAGTGACAAATTCACAATGAGGAGACAATACTTTTCTCTCTTCTAAGCAGCTGTCGCTACTATCTCTGCTACCTTCGCGCCTTTATTCCCGACAAGATTGCCAGAGATGTTGAGGCTTTGGAGCGACTCGCACAACGCTACGGCCTCGGCCAGGGCCTGCGGTTTGCACGAGGTATAAACACAAGGTTCTTGTTAATTGGGATTTAAAGCTCTCTGTTGCCTCTCATGTATATAGTATAATCTCATTAGTCTCGATAAGGTTATTTGCCTCTTTGCCTTCACGAGGCCATCTCTATACCCCACCCCTCCCCCCTTCCTCCTTCTGCTCCCGCCCCGGACCTGCGTAGCTAGTGCGTTGTGGCCGAATGACGTGTTTTCCTTCATTGGGTATGTAAATTTATGTGCATGAGTATACATCTTCACGCACACGCACACATTATCATCGTTTTAAAAATCATGAAATCAAATAGATGTATTTTAGTATATCCATGTTTTAAAAGTTTCTACACCATAAGCACTGGAAATGAGTTGGGAAAGCTGAGGATATACTACGACCACACTACAACGTTTATTATAATCGGCGTCGTCGTCGTTGTCATCATCTTCATCATCATCTAGAGCCATCATTAATCACCAAATTAAGCTTTTTTAGTGTCCTGTTCTTCGCAAGGCCCTGAGCGAGCATTCCTGTACGAAGATATTACGAGTATGGAACTCAGATGATACATGACGATCAAAGGTATTCATTGTATCTAACTCAAATTAGAGACAGATAGACAGGGTGGGAGAGCCCGAGATGAAAGAGAGAGAGAGAGAGAGAGAGAGAGAGAGAGAGATGGAATCAGTGTGTGCGTGTTATTTTGTGCGTACATGCGATTTCTCTACACTTCATTAAAGTAGAAGCATCATGATACCGATTCCAGCGCACTTTAAAGGATTCCCCGTCAGCACCAGCAGCTCTAAAGGCTTTTTGCTCTGTATACAAAAGTGTGTGTTTATTCGTGTGTGCATGTGCATGGGCAAGTCTGCTAGATTGCTGTACCTCAGGGTTCGGATGTGGTTGCCCAGGATTGGCAGGGTCCTCCAGAGGATGCAGCATGCGGCCTTCAAACACAAAAAATTAATGGGAAATACACGCACGCACGCACACGTTCATCGTATATATATATCTCTCTCTCTCTCTCTCTCTCTCTCTGTGTGTGTGTGTGTGTGTGTGTGTGTGTCCTTTCTTTCTTCATGTGCACATGCATAAACTAGTCAGTTTATGATAGGACTCCATATCGTACAGATTTTCCGTAGAAGAAGAATTTTTTTTTTGCTAATATTTCACTGCTTACTAATACACCACTACTAGAAGAAATAATAGTAATAACAATATAGTAATAGTGGTGGAGGTGATATTATTAGTTATTACGGTTACTTTTCTACTGTTCTATCTTATTTTCCTAGTATCCACTTATACCTAAATACTTTCCTCCTTTCGACTCGATATTACAATACTGCAGGCTCAGCTCCTGTGTGCGTGCGTGTGAATGTGTGTGTGTGTGTGTGTGCTTCATGGGACTATTCGCTATACGGGATTAGGAGGGCAGGGGGACTCAACAAAGCACCTTAAGGGTTAGGTTGTTTTGAAGCCCTTGGGCTATCAGTCTAGCGCCTGGATGTGCAATTCAAAAACGAATAGGAGTAATAAAAGAAATTTTCAGACTCTCCCTCTTTCCATGCAATGAACGCATATACGTTCGCAAAAATGCACGAGCGCGCGCGCGCGCGCGCACACACACACACACACATATATATATATATATATATATATATACGTGCATACGCACACAGACCCTCGGAGCCTAAATCGTTATAGTCTAAAAGAAGTTTTTGTAGCCTGGAAGAAAAGGACAACGAAGAAAGAAAGGAAGAAGGGAAAGGACGTGTCCGTTAATGCATATTAAAAGTAAACGAGCACAAATTGATCTTGGACGGTAAAACACCAATGATGTTCTCCTGCGTCGCCAGGGAAGTCGATGCAAACAGCGCATAAGTGACAAATTGATATCCTTGGAACACGCTACTGTCTACTAAACTTCATTAGCTGTGCAATGCATCCGCACGAACAACTCACTTGCACTGCATAGGATTTCCAAGATATTCCGAAAGGGCCTTTGATACAGGAAGATAGTACATATTTAATGAAGGAGAACCCAGATAGAGCTTTTAGTATCGAAACAAAGCAAGCTGCAGTTTCGGTTAGAGTTACTCCATGCACACGCATATTCGAAACAACATGCACATGTGTCCAGGGCACTTGCTTGCCACACCTCAGAGAACTTCAAACCAGCCCCGCAATCGCGGAGCTCCAGTCGCTCAAAAAGCGTATATCTACGGATCAAATGTTAATTTTACTTAGTCGGGCAACTCAGTGAGTTTGGGAGGAATGCTTATGATTAAGATTATGAGCAAATATGACACGCAGCCATCACGATGAATGGCAACAGTTAATCAAACAAAGCATCATGAGGCTTTCCCACTTTGATTATGAAAGATTAGGTGCCAAAATAAGGAGAATAAAAACAGGAGAAAAAAGGGGGGGAAGAACCTAATCGTTTGCCCTATGAGAGAAGCCGTTTTGTCCCCGAACCCACAATTTACTAAGAGGAGCTCTTTCAGATACTGCCAAAATATAAGAAATACTCATTCAGGAAGCTGTTTCTACATATTGTAGGAGTTAACGGTAACTAGGACTAGTTCTATTATTATTCTACAAGTCACCTCGTAGCGGCATCCCTTGATCGTATCACAAAGGGCCCGTATGGATCTGTGGTCATGCTCCTTGGCCAGCAGCATCTGATTTTAACAACAACAGAATTGACGATCTAAAAGCACCAAGAATGCGATTGGATAATATTAACCTTCTTTATTGGTGGTTCCTGTCCTTCTGGTACAGCGAAAGCCCCTTCAAGATCTTGTCGGAGCTCATCCTGAACCTGATTTCATGCCGTCGGCAAAAACAACTTTGTCATTGTGGACTACCAAAAATGAATGCCGGTGACTCTTATCACAACGAGGAACCTTGTACTCTACACAGAGAGCTTTTAGAATCTTTTCGAATTCCCCCCGCAGGTTTGCTTCTGAAATAGAGTGAGGATAATTTAGTTTTCGACGTCAGCTAAACGTTTTTCGAGACCTCTCTCGGCGTCGTGGGAGTCGCCTCCCTTTTTGTCCTTCCCCTTCTTCTTTGCCATAGCAATTATCTATCCAACCTGATAGAACACGAAATAAGGTGTGTGTGTGTGGCGCCTGGGCTGGCAATCGACAGAAACATGTACCTGCCTCCAACCTTTCAAAGCCTTTTCGTCGGCTTCTGAAGCTAAATGAAAGGGAGAGAAGACAGAGAATACATGTAACGCTTGAAAACGCCGTTAGCCTCGGCACCCAAATGTGATTTCGGCACCCAATGTCCAACTCGATTCGAAAATGGATTCCTTTACAAATCTGCGACAGAGAACATGAACCTTAGATGATCCATGTTGGATACTAAAACTTACAAATTAATTATCCAAAATTATCCCACCGACACGATCACAGGGTTGTCGTTTTATCATTTTTCAGAACGTGCTGCTACAACTCTAAAAACAGGGTGGAAACACATTCGCGGCAAGGCCGTTCTTAATTTAGGTAATTTTTTAAGAAATCCTGATAGATAATTTGGCGCCAGGAAATTTGACGTATGACGGCCCGCCATTTTTTTCGCCTTTTTTTTTGGGAAGTTTACAAGCCGTTTGTACCCGAATCTCGAAAATCGAAGGCGAAAATTGGGTAAATTCCCACAGGAACCTGTTTTCCAGGTTCAGATTTTGGAAAATTGGTTCGGGCTTCAGTATGGCTACTATCCTGGTACGCGACATACTATTCTGGAAGACGTAGCAACAAATCGAATGAATTATAATGCAAATCGTTCTGATCGTCTTTCCTTCCGAACTGTATCAGAATCTTAAACGCTAAAACGATGGCGGGTCTGGGTCAACGCGTTCCATCGCACACGAGCCCAGCCCCTGCTCCCTCCCAGGGACAAGACCAAAGACGAACGTTGCACTCAGAATCCGATGAGGGCGGTTTATTCGCTTATCATACATCATCAAAGTCATCCGGAGATAATGCATTTCGCCCAGGTTCGATCCAACTACAAACTAGTAGCACTCTCGTCGGTGGTTGTCGGTGTTAGACGGTGATAGAAGTGATCAGTACCGTCACTCACTCGGAAGAGAGCAAGGGGATAATTGTGAGAAATTCTAATTTGAGAGAGCAGGGTTCCTAGCGTGCGGGTGTATCTTTACGCGCAGATGAGTGTGTTTGTCTATGTGAGTCTCTGTGTCTGTGTGTGTGTTGTGTGTATGTCCATGCTTCCTCTAGAAGTAATACTTCTCCACGTTGTGTTTCTTATTTTCTGGGGAATACATGGTTTCTCTTGAAATGGGGCCGACCTCAAATTGGGGAATGAGATGGATATTTCTTCGGAATGCTTAGAATCATGTTGTCTGTTCACCAGTCTGTTTGCATTACTTACCAATACTCATCCCAATAGATTGTATATCATTTCTTACCATTTCCGCGTTTATTTTCCACAACTATGGGTTGTTTGGCATCATCAGGAGGTGGGGGGTGGGGACTTGCACGCCCGGTTTTGATGGAAGAGAAGCAGAAGCAGGGAGATAGTAAGGATTACGGAGCAACAGAGAACGACTTCGCAAATGCAAGCCCTAGCGTTGCTGCCCCCACGCTAACCGTGCTGTTTGATGGGGAGGTTCCTGTTCGCTTGATCCGGCACAGCAAGGTGTGTGATCATCGCGTACGCTTTCGTTAGCCACCCCTTTCCTATTTCCCACCTTTTATAATCCTCCATGTCCTCCCCCTCCTCTGGCACCATGCATATATCTACAGGAAGAGGAGCGCACGCTCACCCTGCGTTTAGAGCTCGAGTCGCCGCCATCGTCGTCCTGCACGCAAAAGCGCCTTCGTTTCCGTCTCACCGATGAGCGAGACGCGTTTTTCCTACACTACTTCGACCTCGACGAGGCAGGGTACAAGGAGCTTCGCCATCGCCAGCGCATTAACTGCGACTTTGCAGGGTTTCCAAAGGCTTTCATTGAGACCGTGCAGTTGTGCCAACCAACGGGGATGAGGGATCGCTCTTCGTTATCAGCGCAGTCCTCGTCATCCCGAACCCCCCATTATTCGCCGATGGGAGGGGGGCCGGTGTTCCGAGCCGAGATGACTCTTGGCGACGACGAGCTGCCGACCCATCCGCAGCAGCGGCAACAGACCTCATTCGTCAACATCCTTACTTTCCTACAGATTCACACTTTCACCTCCGTCGTCCTCAAGCTTCATTTCTGCCGAGGCGATGAGGTGGCTTTCTACCTACATTTTGATGTTTTGGCTCAGCGCCGCCGTAGTCGAAGACGATGATGATGATAGCAACTTTAACGACGACGACGACGACGACATAGACCTCACCCTTCGTTGTGTGTCTTGCGATATTACAAGAAGAAATGCAACCCCCCCCCTCCCTCACGCATAGCACACACACACACACACACACACACACACACAGAAACGCACATGAGCAGCCACGAAGCTACGAGCGAGCCGCCAGCCAAACAACCGCCAACTTACGCTTTACACTAACATGTTCACCACCAGGCCGCTCTCCGAAAGCACCTCGCAGAGACTGGGGAGGGGCTGAAGAGAAAGTGTCGAGAGCACGAGAAGTCTCTCATGGCGGCCAGACGGTCGGTGCAGAACCTGAGCCTTGAGAATGACAAACTGCGAAAGACGCTGGAGAAAATCACTCTTGCACGAGACCAGGACGTAAAGCAGGTGGAACTCAAGATGCAGGCCAAGATGAATCAAGCGGCCAAGGAGGGGCTGGAGCGTCAAAAGCAACTCGAGGAGACGCTCGAGGCCAAATCTCGAGGCATTGAGCATGACCTCAAGGTTAAAAGCTAATATTGGTTGTACCAAGCAGGAGATGATGTGATATGATGATGATGATGATGATGATGATGATGATGGCGATATGATAACAGACTCGTCTCACGGCCTCGGAGAGCACTTGTGAGGGGCTGAAGAAGTCGATAAAATTGCTCGAAACGCAAAGCGTGGGGCTCGAGGTATGAGAAATGCTCTACCCCGTGTACTTATCCCCTTGCTTCATCCCCCCTTCTCTCTCTCTCTCTCTCTCTCTCTCTCTCTCTCTTGTGTGTGTATATATGTATGTGTGATGTGTGTGTGTGTGGGGGGGGGGGGGGGGTGTGCCGTATCTCGCGTGACTTGGATTCTTTTACCCTAGAGGCGTATGTGATTGCTTAGCCGTCCATCGATGATCATCATCATCACTGTCATCATCACCATGCTCTTCTTAATCAGGGCGAGCGTGACCGGCTGAAGGCAAGAGTAGAGGTGCTGGAAGAAGAGAAAGTTTCCACAGCGCAAGAGCTAAAGAAGACAAGGAACGAAAACGCTGCCCTTGAGACCAAGGTGTGTGTGGGGGGGGGGGAAGGGGGGGGAGATGTGAAGAGGAGACATAATCACTGATGATAGCAACATATCAGGCACATGGGCTAGATCTAGAGGTGCAGAAACAGCGAGTAGCGATTGCTGAGTTCAAACAGGAGGTCAAATTCAAACAGGAGACAATCGCCCAGCTCAGCAAACAGGTGGTACGGTGGTACCGGCAGCAGCAGCAGCAGCAGCAGCATCAGCAGCATATATCATATCATTTCCTCGTTTTTTGCTCACGCAGTTCCTGTCGGTAGCGAGCGATGTGCGTGCGGAGAGAGTCCTCGTGGTGGTGGTGGTGGTGGTGGCAGTGACAGTTTTTTCGTGATGAGCAGAAGCAACATCTATGCATTTGTGTGTGATGTGTAGGAAGAGATGCGTGTCTCTCACCCTATAATACGAGACATTGAGAACATTGTTTGTTTTCTCGCTCAAATTTTCAACCCCCCCTCCTTTTTCTCTTCCTCCTCCATTGTAAGGGTGAGGACAATGCAAGCGACAAGAAGCGCATGGACGAGCAGCTCACACTCAACAAGCAGAACATCAACGAACAGGTGCGGTACGGAAAGAAGTAGCGTGGTTAGGAGGGAGCGATTGGATGAATAAAAATTGAATGATGAAGGGGCGACTGGGTCAGCGCGCTATTTAACCGATTGATTGATTGACTGACTGATTGATTGATTGGTTGATTGATTAAACTACTGCTGCCGGAAACAACTAAAGGATCGGCGCATTCGAGAGTTGGAGAGCCAAGTGAAGGAGCGCAACATGCTCCTCATCACGGCCAACCAAGACAAATCTCGAGCCGACCGCAAGGTAGTGACGACGACGATGATGAGTAGCGCAGGACTCGTTTAACACTCGTACATGCTACTGCTTCTACCCTACGACGAGGGAGACGAGGAGGAGGGGCAATGTGCATGGAATATCCAGCATCATCATCATCTCTCTCTCTCTCTCTCTCTCTCTCTCTCTCTCTCTCTCTCACGCACACACACAGGAGTAGATGCAACGAAACAACACACAAATCGGAGATGTCCATCAGCATTCACACTTACCCATCTCTGCGCACGCACGCACCAATCTTAGGCCGAAGACGCTGCGAGGGACGTCAAGTCTCTGCGGACACAGCTGGAGGCGCTAACAAACGCCAACCGAGACTTCGAGGCGAAGATAAAGCTTTCGGAGCATGAGCACACTAAAAGTAGTCAGAATTACCAAACCACTTTCGATAATCAACGCACACAGCTAGCCGATTTCAGCGAATGACGACGACGACGACGACTACGACAATGAAGAACCGAGCGAATGAAGAAGAAGATGATGACGGCGTGATGATGTGATGATATAATGATGATGGTGACAGTAATGAGTGATATTGGTCTGATGGCCATGCAGGTAAAGACAGCCTCGAAGCGCTTAAGTCCACGTTGTCAAGTGAGCGCGGGCGCGTGGTGAAACTGGTTGAGGAGGTCAAGAAGCAGCGTTCATTGATCGAGTATCTCCAGAAACAACTCAACAAGTTTGAGTCGCCCTTCACACAGGCCGCTGCCTCCCTCCCCATATACAACAACAACAACAACTCATCCACGGATGCGTTCGTCGGAGCTGCGACTGCTAACATCGACAGCGGTGGGTTCTCCCCTTCCTCCGCCTCGATGTACAAGGACACGTTCCCCAGCGGCGGCGGGGAGATGTATGGCGGCCGTCACGATCAGCTGTACAGCCACAAGTCGCCAATAGCGTCATCGTCATCTTCAGCGTATGGTAAGTACTACATGAGCACTACAGAGGACTTCGGAGCTTCAGTCATGATGGCGACGCCTAATGGCCCTTCCTCATCCCCCCCCTCGTCCACGCTGCCCCCGTTGGGTGCCTCGCTCCCTCCGTTGGGGGAGGTACCGTCGCCGGAGAAAGACTTGGATTTTTCGTACAGCTCAGACGTCCAGCCGAGTGCTTATTTTGGCCGCAGGGAGGACGGGGATGCTGATGATGGTGATGGAGACGTCAAGCTGATGATGGCGACGACAGCGACAAGCACGACGGCGATTCCTGCACCGCGCTTCGATGATGCGGACGGCGAGGACGCTGGTGGTGGTGTTGCCCATCGCCAACACGGATACCGCCTTACCAATTCGAACGGCAGCAATCTGAATAAGAAGACAGAGCGCAGGGACGAGTCGCCAGATTAAATGCATATGGCAGTGAGCTGTGGAATGATACAGACATGAGGGCGACGACGATGATGATCGATGTGGCTACTTGTGTATCATATTGCAGCTGTCACACGAAAATGATTCTTCATGATGCATAGATTTACAATGTACATACAGCTAAAACCTAATTCGTTTTAATTTAATGCACAATGCAAGTTTGAGCAAATTGGCACTGTGCGATGCGTGGCAAAAAATTCATCATTGTTGATGAAACGAATTAGCAAGAAATTGCGCTAAAATTAAAATAGAAAAAGCCTTGTGGAAGAAACGATGCAGCCGCAATTAAGCTATCATCACCGTGCGCTATGTTTACCACCGCGTACTAGACTAGCCTAGTAGCCATTGCAAAAAGCCAACGTTTTTGACATACACTGTGGACACGTCTAGCAGACAGAGCTGGCTAGATATAGAGATGTAGATACCTAATCTAGCCTTGAAATGCGTAGCGATAAGCGTGGCTCAAATGTGCAACCATGCCAATGCCAGCCGACACGCCGCATAGCTAGTGGCGCTATGCAAAATGCCTTAAGTGAACAACACGCTACACACTCATTAAAGTATAAAATGACTCGTGGTTGATTGCACATGGGTCTATACGTTGATTAATTACATATAGTTGTTCATTTTAGCCACAGCAAAACACATGCTGTGTCAAGCTACTTGTATCTGTTGAATAACTACAGCGAATGAAATAACAGTAGTCTCTTATTGGCGTCCAGGTAATTCCCCCCCCTATCTTTACATTCCGCGGAGAGAAGTATTTTCACCGCGGAATGTAAAGATAGGGGGGGGGGGGGGGTTCATAATAAGTTCATTATAATTTGTAGCGATAGTAGTGGAGGTAGGGGAAGGCGGCGGCAAGCGAAGTTGGTGTGATTAAAACATCGCCTTCGAATTCCGATAATATCTAATTTATCTCAAAAATGTCAAAAAACGACTCTAGAGGACGACAGAAGATGTCTAAAGGCTCTCCGTCTCTTAACCAGGTCAGTACATTGGTGAAGAACTTCGGGAGCAGCGTGATTCTAATCAAGAGGCCAACGCAGTGCAGAAGCAGCAGTGTGAGCAACGAAGCCGCAACAGAAGCTGTTGGTAGCATAATACAAATAATAAAATCAGTTCTGCCGTACGGGCATGTGAATGTCGGTTAGAAACACGCGACAGTAGTTACTAGTTCTCTACATATAGCTCTAGGGATGCCATTCGCACACACACACACACACACACACACACACACACATACACAACAATGGTGTAAAAGTACGAGAGAAGAGCCATGAGAATCATGTCGTACAGCATCGATTGAGGCCTCAAAGTCTACAACGACCGACGACGACGACAACTACTACCTCCGCTCAGCTTGCATAATATTGCGGTAATGATCCAGATCCCAAGCTCAGAGAGCACAAATAAACTAATCTCCTCCGGCTCTCTCCCAATAAAGAAGAGAATACCCTGATAATGATGATGATGATGATGACGGCCGACGATATAAATAAATATTAATATATATATATATATATATATATATATATATATATATATATGATCATGATGGAAGCGACAATAAGGAGTCCCCGCAGAGAACAAAAATGGGGGCGATGAAGAGGGTATTAATTTGACAAAGATATAGAAATATACATATATAAATATCTGTATCCTCTTAACACCATGCTCACTACTAACTAACTAACTAACTAACTAACTACCAACACCTCAGGGATATTTCTCTTGACGCCTTTCCCAATCGCACATCGCCAAGCTACTTCCGCTCGCTCACCGCCCATTCCTACATGGTTAGTGCCGCCATTCTCCGCGCACAGTCTATACCAATAGTAAGCTTTTTCCTCGTTCTTCGCCCTCCCCCTCCCCTGTTCGTAGCAGCGTGCGGTCTGCATCTGCGCGAGGGCGTGGCCCTGAGGCGAGTAGGCAGGGAGGAAGCAAGGCAATGATTGGAACAATGCGACTGTGAAGATCTCATCATTATCATCATCATCAACAACACTATCATCTACTGACCTGCTCTGCAGCATCCTCCCACAGCTCGGCCGCATGCGAATAGTCGCTTACCACGCCGAAACCGATGCTATACTGCAAATTCATGTGGATCGGCAATGGGGTCAAAGTGAGACAACCGGTCTTTGACGTTTTCTTCGCGCAGTATTCTACATCTCTCTCGCTAACATAATGTGCCGCCACCGGCCCCACCCCGAGTATCATGTCCTACACTGCGCTATAATTCATGCAATTCTGGAGTTTCGCTCCACGCACCAAGGTCCCCAGATGATACTGCGCGTGCATGTTTCCGTCAGCGGCCGCCCTCTTCGCCCATCTGAATAACAATAGGTGAGGAAGGAACGGTGATTTACTGCTAACCCCCCTCTTTATGCTCCTGAAACCATACCTGACTATTCTTGGAAGGTCATCGTCGTCGTGACGGAAGCAAAGGCTGAGAGCGTACATGGCCTTTTTGTTTTTCTGGCTGGCTGCCCGGGAATAGAGATCGAGCGCCTGGCAGCAGCAGTCCCACGCAAGTAAACAACGGAGAGTCAAGAAGAAGAAGAAGAAGAAGAAGAAGAAGAAGAGGAGGAGGATGAGGAGCGGATGAATGAGTCAATGAATCAACCACCGTAGCTTGAGCAGTGATGCAATCGATGATAATGATGGTGATGATATGATGGTCTCGATGATACTCTCATGAACCATGTATGCGTTCAATGCATGCATTCACAAGGGGTCACGGCATCATCGTCATCATCATCGTCATCATCATCATCCGACCCTTCTCAAGTCTTCGTCAGTGCCTCTCCTATCGTACCAAACCGCCTAGGTTATCATATTTCGTCCCCATCAGCGCTCTCAATGATCAACATATGTTCACAAACGACAGAAGAGAGAGAGAGAGAGAGAGAGAGAGAGAGAGAGAGAGAGAGAGAGATAGAAGATCGGAGAGGAAATCACCGACTTACCAGATTGTACATGGCAGCGGAGTTCCCCCGCTTAGCAGCCGCTTCGTAGCATTCCTTCTGCGAACGAACAAACAAATCAGGCACTCACTCACGCACCGGTGCTTCATTGCAATCATGGGCTGTTTTGTATGCCCATGTGTGCCGCCTTGGGGTCTATCCCTTTCAGGCTCAGGAAAATCACGTAAGAGGGAAGAGAGGACATGCTTGCTAGGTTGGTAGATTCTGATTTGTTGTTGACCGCTCGCTGCCTGTTCTTGGGGACGCCTTCGCCCCTCTCGTAGAAGCACCCCATGCTATTCAGCGCGCACTCATTTCCTTGATCTATCGCCTGTGAATGAGGATGATGATGATGATGATGATGATGATGATCGAAGATGAAATGAACATAGCACAGAACATGGAGAGAGCAGCAGAAGATGATGACGATAAGCGTGATGTGATTTTCTACTGTGGCGAGGAGAGAGATGCCGACACTCCAATTCATTTGACAGCCGAAGCCATACATACGACCTGCATGTTAATAACAACAACAACACCACCTTCGATTACAACTGAGCCATTGCGGGGATGTAAGGAGAAGAAAGGGGGAGAGGAGGGAGGGAGGGAAAAGGAGAGAGAAGAGGATGTTGCTCCTTTGTTTTCCCAAGACGGTTTGTATCTTCAAATCTTTCCAAAATTTATAATAGAACTGAAAACATCGATGATGGCGTTTCCGCTGGATAAAAATCATTGGTACTTCTCGTTTGGAACTTTAAAATTGTTGTGCGGTGAAAAAATTACATATTGCTAGTGCGTATCTTGCTACATCGCTCTTGTCATCGTGGAGAGCTTTCTATAAAACACGACAAATAACGCATAGAAGGGGGTAAGGAAGGTCAGTATCTTTCATTATACAATACGAACGAAGCGTGTCATTATGTCATTACCGTAAAATACGAGAACGCTCTCATGTAATTCTGCTCCCTCCGCTAAGCAGCCATAGAGACAACAAAGACGATGATGACGGTGATGAATGATTAAATGATGATGTAGAAGAAGAAGAATAAAAATTAGAAGGATAATGATGATGATTATAGAGTGGCATATACAAATCTTTCCTCTGTCTCCCCCCCCTCCCCCTCCTGCTTATCTTTCTAACGTGTAACGCACGTAAGTCCATCCCTGCATTAAGCATTCTCCCTTGGCACACAAGTGTCCCAAGTTCGCCGCCCGAACAATCATTTTGGCGGCCATTTTTATATTCATCTGTCCGGGAAGAGAGTTATGGCACCGATCGAAGTCAAAACATTTGTCAAATTTTTGCATATTTCTTTCGCTGATACCTCCTTAAAATTGGTCCCGAATAAATGGTCGTAACCCTTCTGGAACAAGACATCTGCCTCGGCCCTAATAATAAGAATGATAGTATCGATCAAAATATAAAATGATACACATAAGTGGCAATCCATCCTAAAGGAAAGCGCGTCTATTTCCCCCTTTTTTGTCGAGGAGATCACAGATTTAATAT
This sequence comes from Bigelowiella natans CCMP2755, assembly GCA_000320545.1. NCBI lineage: Eukaryota > Cercozoa > Chlorarachniophyceae > Bigelowiella > Bigelowiella natans. Next base: position 17,000 of record ADNK01001010.1, on the reverse strand, counting down.
AAACTTTTGTATATGTGACGATTGTTCATACCTGTCCTCCTCATCGTCTACGATTGTCCTTGCCTCATCAAAGTGCTAATGGGGATTTAAGCGTACCACAGACTCAGTTTGATCGAAACAGCTCGTGTTCGTTCCAACTAGCGATATTCATGCACTGCGGGTATACAAAGGCATGCTCCCCCCCCTAACTCATCCCGAATGTCGCACCTTGGTGTCATCCATCTGAACAGAAAATTAGCGTCCGATCTTGTTTAACCCAGTTCACCAGGGTTCCGCCTTACCTCCCCCCGAGCCTCCCGGAAGAGGAAGTAGTAAGGGCTTACGAGAAGGGAGGCACGATGCTATGACATGAACTATAGTCGCAACTACAAAGATCATTTCTATTTATACTGCGCGACATCTGTCAAATGTCATTTAAACAAATATCGGTGCAGGAGTATGTCGCAGAGGATAATCCTCCAATATTTATTATTTTACATTATAAATTGATCACTGCGGTTGTCGCACCCATGAATTCTAGGCGTATTCCGGGTATTCGCCAGTAAGCTTGCTTGATGGCGCTGGCCTTCAGACGGCTCGTGGTCCGCACCAGGGTCAGTTCACCTCCTCCTCAGGCTCAGGCGTTTGCGCAGGGGGATGATGTCGCCTCTATTCGTTCATATCTTCGAACAGTGCTGCATGACTCCGTATCTTGCTGCTCAGTGTGGGCAGATGTGCATGACACAACCACCACTCGAAACCGATGATGACTGATTGAACGTTTTATTTTAGGGCCGGGCAGGCGGAGGAGGAGCAGTGGGAAATCCTTTGCGTGGGCTCTCTATTAGAAGTCCTACGTATAGGAGCTGTTTCGTGTACTACGACCCAGATCTAAGACTGAGCCCCGTCCTATTCGGTGCCATACGACGGGCCTTTTCCTCCTCGCACTCTCCGCAGCAGGGCGAGGAGGGCATAAACGATGATAGATATGACGTCGACAATGATCCAATTATATATGCAGCCGACCCAAGGCAAGCTGACGACGAGCTCGACGAATCTATGGCGCAGGTGAGAATATTAACGAGATATTGGTAATTTTCCATCCCTCCCAGAACTGGGTTCTGTCACGATCAGTAGTATATTACTTTTGGTTAAACTTTTCACTCTTTATAGGATAGCAGCACTAGTGAGGATGTGCGGAGACAGCCATGGGTGATCGAGGACGGTTGCTTTGCCACGTGCCAGAACTTCGGAATCAACATGCCAGCCCTGTACGTGCACCTCAAGGAAAGGACACTTGCGGCCAGCGATGGAGATGGGGGAGAGGAATCATTGGTGAAGAAGTATACCGTGGGGAAGGAAATCGACGCGATGTACACACGTGGGGCTGACACGGGATGGGGGCACGTATTCTACTTTCAGAGCGGCGCGACTGTGTTCTGGGGTGTACCTGAATCGTTACGCCCCGCGCTTCTGTCCAATGCAACACGATTTGGATTGCAGAAGCAAGCGGGGAATCAAAGGGTCAAAACCTGGTCGGACGACGACCTCTTCGAGCACGACTTCGAATGCAAGGTAAGGGGCTGGTCCTGGCCCTGTTCCTCTCAAGTCTCCTCCCTTCCTCTTCCTAACCCTCCTACTCATCATCCTCGTCTCCTCCCTTATGCAGTAGAGTAGGCTGCGATTATCATCCTTGTTACATCCTATATAAATACACAACGCGCGCGCGCGCACACACACACACACACACACACACATATATATATATATATATATATATATATGTTAAATCTACTGTCATAGGTGGTTCCTGGAGCGCGAACAAAGTTTAAAGACGACCTGATCGTGCTCGACGCGTGGGAGAACATCTACGAAATGCTGGCGATTTCGTACGGGCTAGCCCAGTCCACGCAACTATCGATGTTCGAGCGCACTGTGCAGGATTTGATTGATAAGACAAGCGACTTACCGAGTGGCATAGTTACGGATTCTGTGATGTATAGAAAGCTCCCTCTCAATCAAATTAGGGTAATAACTCATCGTGTTGTTCTTTTCGCTGCTCATATCTAACTAACCCGTCGTAGCTTATCTATGGGAGAGAGGGGTTGAGATGCTGGTATGTTGTAAGTAATGTTGTTTTTGATTTGCTTTTCCCTTCTTCTTCTTCTTCTTCTTCTTCTTTCCCCCCACCCCTTGTCTCGTATTTCTCGCTTGTTTTCCACAGCGCCTCACCGCAGAAATGCTCGATGCGCGGTACAACATCAACATTCGGTCCGACATCCTCGACACCCCCTACTTTTTGTGGGAAAACTCCGATCTCATGTCCATCTACGAGCAAACCATTCGAGAGGTCTCAACACCACGCCATTTCAAATAGGAGAGATGATGTGCATGATGCCTGGCCGCTTATGGGTTGGGGAGAACCAAACCGGCGTATGGTCAATGCCACCGCGATGTGATTCTGAAAAGCAGCACAGTCCATGACCCCACTCAGTGCTGAATAGCAGAACGATGGGCAATTGCCGAAAAGATCTGTGAAAGAGAGATTCTCCTCGCCTCACACAGTGCCCTCCTTTCAAACATGACAACACGCACATGCAGCGCCCACGCACTACCCACACATATATGCACACACACACACACACACACACACACACACACAAATGACATGCTGTGATGCATGCATCTACAGGTCCAGCTGCAGAAGCGGCATAACCTTGTGAACACGCGGACGGAGATCATCAAAGAGACGCTGGAGCTGCTAAACAACGAGCGTCAGAACCACATCGGCCACAACTTAGAGCGGTACATCATCTACCTCATCACGCTCGAGATCTTGCTGGAGCTCTTACCGATGGTACGGGGCTGGCTTTTCTCATAATAAACCAAGATTGGCGTTAAAAAGAAGAAGTGATGAGGAGGAAATCCAGTCGTAGGTTTGGAGGTAGTACAAGGGCAGCGATGATGGTAGAAGGTAGCGGGGGGGGCTGCTACATGAATGTTATGGCATAACTAGCATTTAAATTATTGTTATTGAAAATTCTTATAAATTTCTTGCCATGCTAGCATGCTGTCGCTCGAACGCTAACAGAAAGAGCACGATGATGATGTCCATCTAAGCCGGCCACAGAGCTGCACTATTCAACGCGCTACGCTTCTTAGCATTAGCTGACTTTCTTGTTCGCATGGGTGATTTGTCTAGTTGTGTACAGACTTGCGAAATAATAAATTATGGCTGCTTTGCACCATTTGGAGGTTGTTTGGGTCGTGCTATATGCGTAGTGTAGCTCCACATGCACAGATCAGCAAAGACATGAAACGAAACTAAATGAAACAATTGCATTATTTCAATGGTCATCTAAACACAGCTGTGCAATCTAGCAATGCTGCATCAGCTATAAGTAGTAAGAAGACATGCACACTTGCACTATAGGGACATAAATGTCCATAAATGTCCATATAGCACGGGATGTCTAGCACATTGGGATAGCTAGACAGCGACTGACGTGTGTGCACGCGCGCATCATGCAACCAAAACAGTCAGGTACGCACATCTAAACGACCAGCTAGCCAGGTGTATGCGCATAGAATCGAGCCAGGCAGACAAGTCAGCGTGCTGCTGTTGTAGCTAGACGATTGCAACACTCTACCTCACTTAGTCGATGCAAGTGCTGTCATCGTGCGTAGCACCTTTAGTCACTGTGTCATCACAATGAAACAATGCCGGTTCTCTTTCATGCTACATTTCACACATGCACGCGACCTTACTCATTCATGTCATCTAATCCCGCCCGCTTCTCCGCCGCCGTCGTCCTTTTTCATCTTGAGTCTGAACTTGCTAAATCCTCGAAGTCTCGAGGCGTGGCGAGGGACTTCGGGGCCGGTGCCCGTGAGTCTACCGACCATAGACGCTAGCATACTTTCGTCGCCCTGATTATTCACATCAGCCAATCATTGGGCTGCGGTTGCGACAGCACTACAATGTGGTGAAAAGAGAGCTCGGCGTTCAACACATCATGTTGTTATTCACTGCTGCCTGCCGTTCAACCTGCAAGTACATGCCTCCCCCGGCTCGAGCGACACGTAGAGATTTCTCAAATGCCCTGCAAAGATCCATTTTCAGCACGCAAGTAGCAAGCCCTCCGGCAAGGATTCCGAAGGGTCTGATGATGTCAATACCACTGAGCTCTCATCGAGCGGAGCGCCCTGGCTAGGGGAGATACCATCCACGTCTGGTGTTGGCGATGAAGGAAAAAGAAGAAGAGGACTATGCGTGAGCAGTTTGGCAGGGGAATCGCGAGGGAAAGAAACGCAAGCGAATGGGGGATTTTGTGGTGGGCAGGCGGCTGTGCGAGACGATGATAATTATGACTGGGACGATTATGATAGATGAGTGACGCGAGGACACGCGAGGTAGTAGTAGTATATGATTACACACTAGCAACGATTTGAATCGAGATAGAGACAAACACTGACACACACACACACACACACAGAGAGAGAGAGAGAGAGAGAGAGAGAGAGGGAGAGAGATCATCAGATTTTTTTCCCACACAGCACTTTCTCAGGACGTTGATTATTCTTCTCTTCTATGCTAAAGTCGAAACCATCGCTACGAGCAGGACGAGGACAGCCTTAAACGGGGAAGACGCCGCAGCTGCAGTGATTGCAGCAGGTAAGTCGCGTATGGTTTCAGCAATGCCTGGAATATCGATCAGTTCCTGATGTGTCATATATACGTTTCTATATATATATATATATATATATATATATATGTATCATCTTATTCGTGTTTGATTAACACGTGCCATTAGCGGGATAGCCGCTGATGAGCACCGCAGTAGTGTGTGTGTGTGTGTGTGTGTGTGTGTGTCCTGAAATTGCTTCTTGCGGAAGGGAGGGGAGGATGGAGAAAAGGAGGGAGGGACAGAATTTATATCCGCTATCATATCATTGTCATCATCATCATCATCTTCTTCTTCTTCTTCAATTTCTTGCCTTGAAGATTTCTACGAATAGCTCAAGCGAAATCAGTGTGATGATGATCAGGCCTGAAAGCGAAGACCACATCGAGTAAATGGATGACGGTGTCGACCCGGATGATGGAAATGATAATGATAATCAATGATAAAATATGCGAAAAATACTGTCGCGGCAGTGTGCACAAGATGACACTTGCTGTTGCGCAGTGACAACAATAATGACAACAATTTGTCTCTTTTCTTCTTCTTCTTCTTCTTCTTCTTCTTCTTCTTCTTCTCTCTTTCTCTCTCTCTCTCTCTCTCTCTCTCTCTCTCTCTCCCTCCCACCCGTCCCCTTCTAGCTTTCCACTTGTTACTACCTTCTCGATGGCTTTGCTGCACGCCTAGCTCATCGTTCAAGATGTTGTATAGATCCTGCGGTGAGCAACGATGACAACCGATAAAATAACGTCATGATTGATGATGATACTGATGATGATGGAGACAACGAAAACGACGACGATGATGCTCATGACGACGAATAGGCCGCAACGTTACTTTAAGACCCTCCTCCTCATTCAAAGTTGTACTAGATAATCACCTTTATCACGTCCAGACGTTGGTTGAGGATATGAACCCTACAAAGAAAGAAGAAAAAGAAGAAACCATAGAATAAATGTAGGTAATATCGCTATGCGTTTGTGCGTTTTCCCCGACCATCCATCATCATCCCACGGATATCGTAACAACATGAAAAGGTGCGAAAGCACCGATGATTTTTGCTCTGAAACATACACGGCTGCTACTCATCACCGGTGCCAGTTGTCTCCGTCGAGAGAGAGAGAGAGAGAGAGAGAGAGAGAGAGAGAGAGAGAACATCAGCAAGGAGGCTACCTTTCCTTCACCCCAAGATACTTCTTCGATGCCATGTATAAGGACTGAATGATGATTTGACGATTGATGATAAATGATGATATGGCTATGGCGACTCAGAATTACTATAGATTATCGTTATTTTTCATCAAAAAACGTTATCATCCATCTTATTATCATCAGCGCGCTTCCATTTTTAATGGCTCGATTTCCCATGATGATGTCACTACCACCCACCTCCCACTCGTCGAAGTCCCACAATATCTCCGGCGTGTCCAATATATCCGTCTGATGATGATAACGATGATGATGATGATGGGAAGGAATGTTGTCAATACGATCCTGCACACTCACACACACACACACACACACACACACACACACTCATCCTACCTACTACTACTACTACTACTATTACTACTACTACCACTACTCACAATGTCCTCGAGTGACGAATCTCGTAGAACATCAACGCGAACACGCTACTACGGCGTGTTGAACAAGTTGTGGGTGATGGGGGCGCACCTGTAAGTTAACATTGCATCGCAGCACGAACAGCTGGCCAAGCTGTTTGGCGATGTTTCTCCTCGACATCCAAGTTGTGCCTTGGGAGGGATATAGAGCAGCAGGAGCAGCAGCAGAAGAAGAAGAAGCGAGACAGAGAATGAACAACAACAAAACACCTATATCCTCCAAAGGTGGTATATTGGATGGTGGTGGCGTGTGCGCGGCAGTATGCCTCTCCCCTCTCGCTTACACCCGAACGTGCTATCACCACTACCGGCACCACCATTTTCTCATTCTTCCTTCTTCTTCTTCTTCCTCTTCTTCTTCTTCTTTTTCTTCTTTTTTCACCATGTCGGGCTAGGGACTCAGGGATCCTCTTGGTCTTATCAATGGTGCGGTCAATTATGCTCTCAAATACGGAGAGTTTCGTACTCTGATGATGAAGGAACCGAGAAGACGAAGATGGAGGGGGGGCGGATGGGACGAATCGGCATGGAAGTAGAGGAGGAGGAGGAGGAGGAGGAGGGAAAAATGTGATGAAGGAATAAGAAACTCTCACCACCAACGTTTGATGTAACATGAAGGAGAAAGCTACTGCTGCTACTCACCCCATCCACTATCTCCCCTTTCTCCCCCCCCTCCCCGTCCTCACACCCCGCATCGTCACCTGGGCAAAGCCATACGAATAGGCGACTTTCTCGAACGTGTTTGAAGTGACGAGAGGGAAAGTGTCCTTCTTGATTGTCTTGATCTTGTTTCTGTCAGAATCATATCCTGCTTGTACCGCTCCACCCGACCCTCCTCCCCCTCCCCCCCCTCCCCCTCCTCCTCCTATTGTTGCTGATGATGTTCCTGCTGCCACTTGCGTCACGAGGGTGCCGCCTTCATTGCTCTGTACCGCCACCCCCTCACCACTCGATTCATTGACAACTTGTGTCGGTTGATCCCAATACGTGAATTTCATCTCGTCCTTCTCGAGCTGATGATGATGATGATGATGATGACGATGACGATGATGATGATAATGATAATAATGATGTTGGCTATGATGACGACAGGTTGATGTCTTCGCTATTCGTTGTATTTATCGTAGGGCCAGAAATACGTGGCGGTGATGATGGTACACATGTAAGTTAATGGTTGCTTGCAGCAAGAGCAGCTATAGCTCTAATTCCGATGTATATCTAGCCTACTTCTTTCCTCCAATACGGAAAACAGCAGCAGCAGCAGCAGAAGGAGGAGGAGGAGGGGGGGGGGGAGGGGAAGGACCAAAAACATTGAATAGTAGTACTACTGGTATTACTTCTAGCTTGGATGCGGGCTGGAAGATATAGGGCTGCACGACTCTACAAAGCCTCTCCATCTCACTTTCTGACATCTGAATAATAATAAGAAGAAGTAGGATGAGGAGGAGTTTGATGAAAAACGACAACAATGAATCAGAAAGTAGACACGCACGCACGCACGCACGCACACACCATCGTCAAATGAATACATTCAATTGTGCTAGATGTTGCATGCATGCAGTGCAGAGCTGCTTGGTAACGTATGCATAACATATCCTCCTAAATGTTTTGCAGCTGCAGCTATAGCGGCCGCACACACCCCCCATGCGACGACGACGCCGAACTTGAACAAGAAGACGTCAGAGTTTCCGACCTTGCCAAACAGTACCTGGGGACGGGGGGGGGGGGGGGAGAAAGAAAGAGAGAGAAAGAGAGAGAGAGAGGAAAAGACGTAATCTCACTACAGGTTACGCATTTCGAGAACTTAGTAATAATACATGCACATCTCTCCCATAAGCTATTTTGGTCCAGCAACTCTCCCCCTGCCTCCCCATCCCCGTCATCAGCCATCATCATCAACATCCATATTCCCCAACCAGCTTCATCGCTACCTCATCAAACACACTCGTGATCCTCAGCTCTAGCGGTGGTTGGGGCTTCGATTTCGCCATACGCGCCATCAGGGAAGGCGGCGGGGAGAAAGAAGAGGAGGAGGAGGAGGAGGAGGAGGACGAGCTAGCGCTGTTAGCTTCGTTGTTTGAAGAAGACAGCCTTCCTCCTCCTCCCATGTCCGATGATGGTGCTGCTTCCTCAGCAGACAATGCTGATGTTGCTGCTTCAAGCGTCCCCAGGCTGTCGACTGTTGGAGGCCTCTGTTCGACGAAAATACGTTGTGGAGCGTGCGTTAAAAAAATCACCATTATTATCATCATCATCATCATCATCATCATCACTGTAACAGAAAGGCAAGATGAACCTGGTTGTTGTTCTTCTTTTTTTTCTTGCTGCCTATCCGCTTGAGGAAGTTGGCGAGACCGCGCCTTGGGGACAGGAACTGTCGACGCCCCCCCGCGGCACTGCCTCCGGACGATAGCAAGTAGTCGTCTGGTGGGGCGGTGAAAATGAAATCCGTGTGGAAGAATTGCTCGCGGATCGCCTCCATATCTGCAGCGGGGAAGGAAACGAGATGGAAATGAGATGATGTTCAATGACGTGTTAGCAGTGCCGTGCATTGCGAGGCCAACACAGTTTAATCTGCATCGATGTAATGATCTCCATGGTAAGTTTGGTTCTACTCGTCTGTCGCTGCCACTACCACCACCACCACCACCACCATGATGATGATGATGATGGTGATGGTGATGATGATGTGTTTGGTTGTGTCTAATGATATTTGATACCAAGAGCCGCGCCAACGCACCAGGCCTGCACGCTCCCTGATTTATGTGATGGAGATAGGAGAGGTAACCATCATAACATCATCATCATCATCACCACCACCACCAACAACAACAACAACAGCAAAGAGTAATACTACGACTACTGCTACTAATGTATTGCTATTGCTACTACTTCCCGGCCCATGCTGAACCTACCGTCAGGCCTGTAGCTATCATCTTCCTCAAACAGTGTGCGAGGCAGTTCGGGGATAATACTGGCTGTAGTAGCACGAATTTGCTGCAAGTCCATGGCACTATCTATGCCCATGCTTGCTCTTTTCTGGTCTAAGTCTCGCTTCTTCGTGCTTCGGAGTGATTTCCGTGATGACAACGATGAGGAGGAGGAGGAGGAGGATGGAGTGGTGGTGGCGGTGATGGAGGTAGAGGAGGCAGATGTATCTGTAGATACCTGCTGCTGTGCTGCTTGGCGCAAGGAAGAGGTGCGGTCGTTAATGAGATAGGTGTTGCTGATGTCGATGGGGTCACGCATGCGGCGTGTGCGCGTTATACAATTCCGGTGATGGCGGCGCTGGGAACGGAGATGATGACAATAACCTCCTCCGTGATACCCTCTCAAAGAAATAGGGACAACCTTTCGTGGAAAAGAAGAAGAGGTAAGGAGGTGAGAGAGCTTGGGGGGAGGTTGAAGAAGCTGAAGGAGTCGAATCGACCAATAAGATATACAACGCACATAAAATTAAGCACTACCTCCTGTATATCAGGTGTATAGGAGAGGGGAGGAAGATGCGTTCCCGTTGGAACAACATGCAATAACGTACGCGTCTCCTTGTGTGGTATTGCACATGAGCGAGAGGGGGTACTGCAGTCCACGAAACTACCCCTACCCCAGGTAGTTCGAAGCCTGAAAAAAAAAGACATCTAGTTTATGGGCAAAGTTTTCATTACTCTCCCATTTGCTACTTATCGATAGGGTTTCACGTTTAAATTTCATTATTTTCCATGAAATCACGATTAACAGTTGAGCACGTCTTCTTCTGAACGAACGATCGAGTGCCTTCCAAACACAAAAACTACTGTGTGGCGAGTTACTCACCCGGTAGAGGCCAGGGCTGGCAGGATAATTGGGACGAGAGTGTACGCTAGCATGGTTCTTAGCCAATGACCGGATTCTTAGAAAGGCCCAGAACATGGGCTGTGGCCGCCATTCTAGATGGCACAAATTGACTTCTCATGTTTATCCAAAATATCCGGGAAAATGAATAAAATGGGCCCAAAAGTACTGAACGACATGTACTTATTGTTCTTTTTGTCTACATTTTCCTGGGCGGCGTTCAAAAACGGTCTCCCGGTTCGAAAGCCCAACACGCGGAGTGGAAAGTCTCCTTTTCCGAGGTCGCAACAACGCTTGTAGCTGATCGTCCAACGGCCGCCGCGATCGCAGTCGTTCAGAAACGCGTCCGTCGTGCGCGAGCGCATTCAATTGCATCGAAAAAAATGTGGTGATCATATTCTCATCGATCTTTGCCCACAATCAACTCACTGCTTTCGCGAGGGGTTTCAATGTTCCAGGTGTCATGCACGTGTGTTTCTGATGGCATTTCACCCCTTCATGGCCCGTTCGAAAACTTGACCTCCACCACGTGGAAACGCTTTGTTTCGCTTTTTCTTTTGTCAAAGCCAGAAAGCTTCAGGGTCAGGAAAGACAGCGACGTGGAAGGCTAGAAGGTTCGATTCTGCAGTGCACCATGCTGGCATGTGCACTCACCACGTCTCAGCTGGATCAGCAAAGATGCATGTGCCAATGGGAGTGCCTTCCCAGCACACACACACACACACACACACACACACACACACACACGCACGCACACTTCTTGCAGCAGAGCTAGAGAGTCATGATCTCAAACGACACTCTCATTGCACGATGTTGTCATGTCTCACCATGCCAGCATGCATTGTGCTAGCATGCTAGCATGGTCATCTAGTCATTCCATGCTACAACCCTGGCGCCACGTGAAACATGCGCACGCACAGAACACACACACGTTCACACATTAGCGTTGCAAATTCAATCACACCGCCCGTAGCGTTGCGTAGTCACGTGCTAGCGTGCGCAGCGTGCGCTGTGCAATGCTAGAATGCTAGAATGTGCGTTGCTGTGTCTGCATGGACACAGCGCAATGTGATGCACGTGTGACACATATGTCAACATTGCTTTGTCTGGATTCACCACACGCGCATGGACCATGTCGAAAACAGGCACAATGGGCATCTGCATGCAGCAGCGCTAGAGCGCAACGTGTCTCTGACAAACCATATCGTAGCGACTTCGTGCACTCGAAGCTCACATCAATGATCAATGCAATGTAAACTTTTAAATTTACTTGATAAATATTTGTTAACGGATTCAACACCAAATCGAATACTGATTTAGTGAAGCAAAGAGGCGTGACAATGTATCAGGTTATAACCATTGCTGCTTTCCCATGCAGTCTACACATTACAATGGAAGGCCTACGATTTTGCGCGCTCCCTTGCATAGACTTTTAGATTGATGTGTCTTGAGCTTTACCAACGACTTCTGCACGGCTACGGCGTGTGTCATCTTCTTTAGCTCCTGATATAAGAAAAATACAAACATAATTACACCGAGAAAATACTATATAGTCAACATCGAGTGTGGAGACCTGAGGAAAAGCTTGGGATGATCTGCAGTTTTTATTGGAGCAGTTCTTATCGCCGCATCCGCGTAAGTACATATGAAGATAGCTGCATCGTCGTTGTGATGAGATTATGATGTGGTTTTGATAAAGCGAAGGACAGAGCATCGAAAAGGAGGGGAGGAGAATAGAATTTTTGGACTGTCAGTCATTTTGAATTAAAATGATGATGATGGTGATGATGATGATGATGATGATATGATGTTATCGATGATGCGATGGTTGACGATGATTACTAAGATAGTAGTGCAGCTAATGATGATGATCTTGATAGTGATAAAAATGATGATGAAGCATGTTGCGAACACACAAACCCTGCAAAAGTCTTCTTAGCCATTATTCGTGCCTCCGTAGATGCTTTTGACGAGGAGGAGGAGGAGGAGGAGGTGGAGGAGGGCTTTTGCTGTTGTTGTTGTTGCTGTTGCTGCTGTTGTATTCGCCTTTTTTTCTTCCCCTCCTCCTCCTCCTGCTCATTTTCTTTTCTCTTCAAAAGATCTCTTGGAACAGGTGCAGCAATCACAGAGAGTATGGGCGGACACATCGCGTTCGGTTTAACTACCAAGCCGACGATCATTCCCTCTTCTTTCCTTTCGCTATCTTTGCTGCCAGTGGCTGTGGGGGCGAGAAAGTCCAACGGTTCTCCACCCGCGCTCCCACCGTACCATGACGATATGCGCCCCGTGTTGGTGGTAAATCTTCGTAGGAGAAAGAGAAATTCATATCAGCCAACATACATGGGGGGGAGGCAAATGAAGTGAGCACGTAAACTGTAGGAACCGTGGTCCTCTTTCTATCAGTGTATTCATTCTCTCTCTCTCTCTCTCTCTCTCTCTCTCCCTTCTCTCCTCTTTGTCTCTCGCACCTCACAGCGTCCAAGTGGTCGCCTCTTCGTGTCTGAACCCCAGTGAGGTACTCTGTTGCTCCCATTCTGCATATTTTGTGGTGCGTTGGTTGAAAGAGCAGCGACAGCAGCAGCAGCGGATATAGATGAGTTTTAAAAAGAGGCAAAGGAGGAGGAGGAGGAGGAGGAGGGGGAGGAGAGAAAAATCGCAACGCCACACAATTTAGTTCTACCCCTTTCTTTATATGGTTTGGTTTGCCAAATGAAGTAATTAAGAACAATTCTTACTCGAATGCTGGGCACTCTGAGCCGCCGCTGCCTCCGTAAACGCTCTTGAACATTTTGGAGAGGGGGGAGGGGGGGGGGGGGGGGTATTAGAGGTAGAAAACAAATGATAATTACGATGATGATGAGGTTGATGATGATAATGATGATGAGGAAAAACAAGACCATTAAACAAGAAGATGATCATAATGAAGATTCGAAGAATATGGGCTATAATTAGTGCCAAACCGCACCTTTGAACCATCTTCTCTATCAAACGCAATCTGGTCAACCCACAGTCCTGCACGTACACGTATGCGAATTACGCGCGATTTGTTGTGCTGCTGCTGCTGCTGCTGTCGTGAAGCTGTAGATGTCCCACGATCACGCCCTAGCTCCCCTCTTGCTGCTTTCCACTCCACAGAGCCTTGTTATCGTTAGGAAGATAATGATGATGATGATGATGATGATGACGACGACGACTATGACGAGGATTATGATCGTGAAGATGGTGATGATGATGATGCTGGCAAAGGCAATGTTGCGTTTGCTACCGGTTTGACGCCCTCGCTTCTCCTCCGCCTTTAAGTCCTCTTCCTTTACCTCTTGCTGCGCTAGCGTCGCTGATAGCTCCTTCTGCTCCTCCAGGTCCCATTCAGATATGTGTCGGAAGACGTTCCTGTTGGGTGTTCGCAGGGACGCTACGACTCTCTTACACGCGCTGTTGATGTTGCGGATGATGGCCGCAAGCTCTTGCTCAGAGACCATCGTTCTTCGCCCCATTACGTCGGTGTTGAATCTAGAAGAAATATATATAACGAGATGGCAGGAAGCGATCAGGGATGGGGTTGCGGCCGTGTGTAGGATGTATTGCGTGTGTTGGCACCGCAACGTGTCAAGAAGTAATTGATAATTATTGAGATATAGGAGCTGAGCGTTTCGAATTTTGAGGTTTTTGGGGGGATTCATATATGTATATATATATATATATATATATATATATGTGTGTGTGTGTGTGTGTGTGTGTGTGTAGTATTAAAACAATAAATATAATATGTTATCCGATTGTCTACTCTTCTCCGAATCCCACCCTCCCCCCCCCCAACCCCCCCCTCGATAATACCCCGCACCGTCCCATCCTTGTCTCCATGAGTTTGGAGGGGTGGTTGTATCGCGGAAAGCGCGTTGTGTGCTGGCAGGTCGGATTGACGCATCGATGAAGCTCGACGATGCCTGCACCTGTTGGGAGGAGATAATGGATGAGAATGCTTATGGCGACGACCGATCATGCGACCGCGACGATGATATGAGCGCGGTGTCCTCCTTTCATTCATCCCGTTGTTAGTCACGCTACACATAGTCTTTATGTATTTTATACATATACATATCAGCAAAGTTGTAGTAGTAGTAGTAGTACCCCATGCCATCTCGGCTATGTTCGCCCTACACGCGCCTGCAGCCTGCGTGTTTGCGTTGCAGCGCTCGCAGCGGACAGCAGTCCATTTGAAGAAACCGCCTTTGAACCATCTCAGCAGCCGCCGCACCAACAGGTCCCGTGTGATCTATGGAGGAGGAGGAGGAGGAGGAAGAGGAGAAGGAAGAGGACAGGAGGGGCATCATCATTACCCATCGATGTCATGCATAAGAAGAAGGTAGCGTCGTTTCACTGCCGCTTTTACTATTGCTACTGCTACATTGCTACTGATGCTATACATTTTGTACCGGCTTTGCATCCATCGATCTCAGTTTGGAGTCGACTATGTCCTGTGCTGCACGTCTCTTCTCCTCCGCAACGTATCTTGTGGATGATGATAATGATGATGATGACGACGATAATGATGGTTTTGTAGCTATATGCGTGCGTGTGCATGTGTATGTGAAATATGGTCGTCTATTTGGAACACAGCAAGAATGTAGCAGCAGCAGCAGCAGCAGCAGTCCAACGGACCACACAAAGAAAAGGAAAACCTAGCTATCGTAACATACACAAGAGCCAACGAGTAGATCCCCCCACTGCCATCATTTCGATCCTCGCTCTCATCATCATCATCATCGTTGCCCCCTCCCATCATCGCCACGTAGCGTCCACCGATTCCAGTAAGGAAATGGCCTTTGGGCGCTACGAAGGCCGATGTAGAGGGGGTCCGAACCCCGAGCACTTCGCTTCGACGTCCTTTGTTTGTGACCAGCTGTATTCCAGTCAAGGCAGCGGCTGCTGCAGCTGGGGGGGGATCATTGCCTGCGATTATAGATGATGATGATGAGGGGGTGGTTACTAGAGTGTAAACTGCCGTAGCATCTACGCACACGCTCATTTTTATAATTCTTTTTCGATGTTGTCGTTGCCACGACCGTCATCATCTTTGCCATTCCTTCTCCTCTCTGCCGTGATGTCAACCACAACCCTCTCCTCCCCACCCCTCCATTCCATCCCTTACCCTCAGATGGCTGTGCGAAATAGCAGCATCCAGCGATGATGTGTTCCTGGGGATCTTCCGTGATGAATTCAAGCAGCTTTCCTTCTGGCCTTTGGTGCGATAAAATGGTAGGATATTTCGAACGTTTGCTTTTATTATTATTATACGTGAGTATAAAAATATATATAAATATACATATATATATTTCTAAAAATTTCCCTCTCTGAGAAGAGCCACTAGAGGCAACACACACCTTCCGCGGATGGAAAAAGAATCGATGGTGGCGGTGCTGGAGGCCTCGGATTTCTCTTCCCTGTGCGTACGCAGGGAGTGAGAGGAAGAATTGGGAGGAAGAGGAGGATGAGGAGGAGGGTAAGTAGGAATGTGCGAGGGTACAAGATACAAATCATAGCTGGTTTGAAAAACAAGAAGAACAGGATGATAATGAGGGTGACAATTATGATGATGATGATGATGATGATGATGATGGAAGAGAATTGTAACACCAAACAGAGGAAACAGCTGAGACCTACCTGCTGTTCCCCTGATGGCTGCTGTTGGAATAAACACACAGAAAGGCCGCTATCCGACCATTGTTCTCCCACACCTAGAGCAGCAGTAGCAATCACCATCATCATCATCATCACAGAAACGAGCAAGAAGACCGTCTCTCATTCCCTGAGAAGAGAAGGTGCACCCGCTAACGACCATAACAACTAGCCGTAAACGCTTTGCGACGACGAATTTGACGGAGTTGTTACAGCACGATAACACACGGCGGCGAAGGGTAATGAAAAAGGCAGATTGACCTTTATTCCTCTCATCGCTTCGGCTCTGAATTCAAGGAAGTGTAAGCGTTGCTGTTGTTTCTGTTGCTGTGTCGTCGCGCCGCCTCCCCCCATTAGCCCCGTCCGGCGCGAGTAGGGGCCCCGGATTTGAATGGCATCATTGAGCATACAGACCCCTTTGGTCAGCTCGGGCTGCCAGTGCTAGCAAGAATGAGTGATAATAATGAAGACAACAATTACCGTGAAGATAGATAGATAGATCGATCGATAGTGATGATCATGATGATGAGGAGGAGGAGGAGGAGGAAGAGGAAAGGATGACGATGAAGAGAAACAATAGCAAAATTATCTTGGTTCTCCATGCTAAGAAGCGGTTTCTCCCCTTGCAACTATTTCCCCTCTGCTGCTTCCCCCGTGCCACCTCCTCCACCACTTATTACTACTGCTACCGCTACTACCATCTTGAGAGAGTCTTCCCTCGCACATCGACGCAATTCATTCTGCGAGTGGTGGTGATAGATATTGTTCAGGTCGTACTCCTTTACCCCCCCCTCTCTCTCTCTCTCTCTCTCTCTCTTATTCACACACACACACACACACACACACACACACATATATATATATATATATATATATATATATATATTTATATGACATGTGTGTGTGTGTGTGTGTGTGTGTGTGTGTGAGAGAGAGAGAGAGAGAGAGAGAGAGGGGGGGGGGGGAAAGCGCGCGATACTCTATATATCTCTCTCTCTCTCACTCACTGTATTGTGTGTGTGTGTGCGCGCGGACACTCTCTCGAGAGATGGAGCGCGCGGTCTCTGTATGTGTGTGTGGAGGGGGCGGTGGCGGGGGGCGAGAGAGAGAATATATATATGTAGAGAGAGAGAGAGAGTTTGTGTATATATAAAAGAGATATATTTTTGTTATTGTCTCTCTGCTCGAGCATGCATATAGACACACA